>KN474454.1:0-13177 GCA_000787095.1 Periophthalmodon schlosseri
TGTTGGATGCAGTGGCAGAGTGAGACAGTGAGTGAATCCACTGGTCCAGATAGAAAATTACATCTATTACTTTACTACTTGTGGTGAGTAACAGTGATCAGAAAGACTATCCGCATAGATTGATTGCCACAAATGCACCAACCAGCCCCAGGGCAGAGAAAGCAAGATAAAGCAAATGAAGCTACCAAGATTTTAGTCCCCATGTTCCCAAGATCTGATCCATCTTAAAGGGCTCATATTACACTGTTATTATTATTATTATTATTATTATTTTTATCTATGTTATAATGTTTTTTCTGCTGAGTCCTTCTCTCAAACAGAAAACACTGTTCCACTTTGTGATGTCATGTGCTAATAAAAACAACTCTAGGTATGTTTATGATGAGGGAACAACATTATAACACGGTTTAAAGCTCAAAAGAGACAATTTTGCATAATATAGGAATAGGAGGAGATTTCAAACACTCTAAAATAAACAGGTATATCATTAAATGTTCCATCTTATTTTGTGCGAAGTAAAGTAACAAGTACTTTACCTAAAAATGTACACTATGCTGTACATTTCATAAAATATTGTAGTAATGACCTTTTAAACATTACTGCATGTTCTATGTTCATAAATTTTGTAGGCAAAGTATTCCACAGTTGCATGACTCGATAGAAAGTAGTTCTTTTCTGCATGTTAGTTCTGGCTATTGGCAGGATAAAATGTCTGTTTTGGCTGGGGGACACTTTTTGAAACAAGACATTCGGTATGTTTGTGTGAATTATATTTCTAATACACAGCGATGACATCTCCAAGGAGAAAAGCAGCCACCAGAAATACATAGTCCACCTTTAAAGTTTAATGTTCAATATAGAGAAATTTGACCTCTGTATTTGACCCGAGAACCGGGCAAGCGCAATGCAGCACCTGGGGAACCTTCCCTAGATATAGACACAGAGGTAAAACATTAGAAAAGTTAAAGTATTACATAAAAAAAATAATCCACTTCAATATTTCTCATAATCTGTGTGAAATACTTAAGTGTTAAATGTAGTGATACTGATAAAGAATTGTGCTGATTTCTGGTTAACAGTAGCAGTACAAATCAATACAAAATTTTTCTAGTGAATTTATGTATATATTTGCTCAAAACTGGGACATGAACTAAAAAAAAATTTGTTAGGATGTTACCCACGAATCATATGAAAATAACTTTTTACTTTTTATCCCAGTTAAAAAATGAAGTGTAGTAGAAAGTACATATACCTGCTCTTAAATGTAGTGTACGAATAAAAGTATCCAATGTAAGATTGACTTACAGCTACCGTATGTAATATTTTAGCCAAAAATAGCTCAAATTTTTAAAAAAATAAATAAAATGATTAGTTTTGTTTTGCTTTTTTTTCAATTTGGTTGTGTTTATTACACTGAAAAACAACAGTTCTTCAATTTATTCTTTCTATTTCCATAGAATCCTAGTATACCTTTTAAGTAAAGTACAGATATCTAAAATGTGTACTTTGCTGCATTCCATCCCTGTAAAGCTCACAAGCGTTCATTTTGAAAAATATAGGACCTTTAAGAGAAAAAGCAGCCATCAAAGAACCAACAAACGAGTTACAATGTCAGGCATGTCCAACAGCGATTCTTTTATTTGAAGCCGATCAGTGTGTGGACATAAAGCCGTGTGTTATTCATGAGACAAATTAACTCCAGTTCATTTAGCCAACGGCACGGCATTTAGTCACAACAAAAGCCTTCACTAATGAATTTAATTAAAGGAAAACAAACAGCTTAGAGATGTGCTCCCCGTAGGAAGGGCTGTCTACACGCTCTGTGGATACACTGTAATTTGACATTTACGTATCCAGTCTAAAGAGAATCGTTTCAGCCAAGAGCAAGGTTGGCCTCAAGTTTACCTAATTCAGCTGTTAAAAAAAAACAAAACATGTACTTATGTGCAGGTTACTAGACTATAAAGCTTACAATACCATGTTATAGATATGGTTCATCTGTAGTCAAACTGTAAAAGAGCAAAACTGAATGACTGTGAATGAATTTTATTGAAAAGAGAAAGATGGGAGAGTTAAAGTCGCCCGTGTCAGCAGGGATTTAAAAAAATATATATATCAGGTTATTTTTAGACAATCTACAAAATGTCAGTGTTGTCACATGGAATATAAGAACACATTAGAGCTCCAAATAAAATGAGCACGACTTTGCTGTTTGCAACGCTTCAGAAAGTGATTCTAAAGACATTTTTTTTCCATATTTTTTGTCAAAAAAAATGTATCGATGCTCTGCACATGCGTCAGTTAGGGATGAACCGATCCTGGTATCGGCTTCCAAATATCGGTTAAAGCCCGCCACACACTACAGGATAATTTATCCAATTTAGGACCTGCTTTGCTTCTCCATAACTTCGAGGAGAAGTAACCTGACTTTGGATCCTATGCAATTTTGAATCCCCTGCGCTCTCGTGTGTGGTGTCTGCGCTGCTCTGTCATATCAAAACCACAAAACACCAGTGCTAGTGCAGCAGCCAATAAAACAGTGCGTCACGGGGGGTAACGGACACAGAGGCGCAAGATACAAACTCAGAAAATGGCTAAAATAATTTAAAGATGACTATTGCTCACCTCTAGTAAAGTTGTAAAGTGAAACTCCAGCATTGTCAGCTAATATTATCCATTAGAATTTGTCCTCCACAAATAATGACACCCAGTCCACTAAACAGTGCTATTAATCCAGTGCAACGCTCAGATCTTTGGAACACTTTAGCGTCTCAAAGCGAGTCGGTTTACTGTAGACCGGAAACAGCTGACACGAGGTTTGCTCACAACTTTTACCTTGCAGTATCTGGTCTCTTCTCTGCAGTCATTGCCCTTGTGTCTGTAGTCCGCTCTTTTTGTCGCGCGTTTAATAATCGTTTAAGACTGAAAAAGCCTGTACTGTGTGCCAGGCTTTGGTCGATATCTGTTGGACATATAAATGGATGTAATAAGGCTCAGAGAAGTGAAATATTTGCAGAAAAAGCTGACATTTTTGTGAATTGCTTTTTTTATGAGATTGGCCTTATCGATTAAAAGTATAGTTCAGGTACAAATTAGTAGGTAATCAGCCGTCAGGACCAGCAAGGCCTTCTCTGCTGGCCTAAAAAT
The DNA here is from genome assembly GCA_000787095.1 of Periophthalmodon schlosseri. Taxonomy (NCBI): domain Eukaryota; kingdom Metazoa; phylum Chordata; class Actinopteri; order Gobiiformes; family Gobiidae; genus Periophthalmodon; species Periophthalmodon schlosseri. The sequence continues at coordinate 3,148 of KN474454.1, forward strand.
ACTCAGAAAATTGATTTTATTTTATTTTCACAAATAAGCAAACAAAAATATTCTCTATTCTCTGTTCTCTTTATGTCATATTACAGTATATCCACTTAGTTATTGTGGTAGAGTTTTTAACCAATTATATTTCAGCAGCTTGTGTTGTCAGGCAAATTTTGCCTGGGGCCTTCAGAATAAACAGAGCAGGCCCCGTGCAGTGTAAGTAGACATAGACAGTCAGTTTAAATAGCCAACAGATCTCAGTTCTGCAAACCAGGGCCTGCTAGAAGGTCTTATAGAAGGTCCTACGCTGAACTGGACATGTATGTGTCCTGTGATTGGACATAAAACTTGCTCGAGCTGGCACAGCGGCGACATCCAACAACTGTTGCAGCATTTTAACCCATAATGGCGGAAGGAGAAGAAATTGATCTGGTTGCAGATATACTTTCTACGCCATTTTCAAGAAGGGCTTTTCCGAGCAACTATGAACTGTACCTGTGGCTCACAGCCTCTGAGAAACGCTGCATATTGTACTGTTGTTGTACGGCTGGGCACTTACAAGCTACAGTGCGTTTAAAAACGTTTGGAGACAGAGATGGAGACGGAGCTCCACGATGAAAAAGTGAGTTTATTATGTTAGTAACATGGCAATTTGAAGTCACCTCAGTTAAAACTGCACTAAAGTTCGTTAAATCTCAGCTGCCTATTAGAGCCTATTGTCAAAAAGGCAAATGATCTGTTTACCTTATTTTCAAAGAATAGTTTGTTTTGTTATTGTCTGGTTGGTGTCTTTTATGAAACGGCGACATTGCGCAGTTTATTGGACAGACTTGTTTAAGCTCACATAGCGTAATTTTGGTGGCATTTTGTTTGGCATCTTTAAATCACATTTTTCTTTTAAATTTTTGACAGTATCTGTGAACTTAGTTTCCTACTCTTAATTGTGAATGCAATGCAGCTTATTGGGTTTAAATGCTCCTGAAATTCTTAATTGTGAATGCAATGCAGCTTATTGGTTTTAAATGCTCCTGAAATTGAGTGTTGCTTGACCAGCCTATACTGAGGTGATGTTGTAATGTGTAAATGGGACGTCACTGAAGGCCCAAGGGTGAAATGCACGGCCCACCACTGGTTGGTAATAAGTTAGGTAATAAGTTCATCTTTACATCCACTGTAAATATTCTTCACTTAACAGTAAAACCTAACCTCTAGTTTTCCATTATTTGCTCCAACCTGTTCCATTGGAGTGAGTGTGAGTGCTTACCTGGCAAACACAAATGCATTATCCAGAACTTAAAATAAACAAGGCTGTTTTTGTCCCCTACAGGCACCGGTATGAATCATCCATTTTAAGCAAATCATGCTAACAAAGAGCTGTAAGCACAACAGCAACTTAATGGAACCAACAAAAGGAAGACAAAAATGTGAAAACGTGTATCGGAGTAGAGGGTCACTTGAGATTCACATACAAATGTATTTTCAAATGGGCACATAGTGTACATTTTGTTTCACCAAGCAATACAAAACATACATACCACACTGAGCTCAAAAACTGTCGCAGATACAAGGGCAGAACAGTTATTCAGAAGGAATTTACCTCTGTCACCAAACTAAATTGCTTAAAAGGTTGAAAAAAGTCTTAAATGAATATGCTTTAATGGCAAACTATTTAAATGGAAAAAAAGGTGATTTTCAAGGTCCTATATTAGACAAAAACAAAAACATTATAACAGATCAGAAAATAGTGAAATATGGGCCCTTTAAGCTTTATTTTTTCCAAGTAAAATGTCACGGTTAACGGCTACGAAAATACGATTAAGCGTTTTATGGGGTGTTAAACTGTGGCGGTTAATAGCGTCAGCAAATTGTTACTTTTCATAAATTAGCCTCACCTTTATACTTTTAAACTACTTTTAAACTTGATTGATTTGAATCCGGTCAACTGCAGTTCAATTACAGCTTAACCCTTGTGCCTTGTTGAGGGAAATCTGTGTGTCTGAAAGTACATTCGCCATGAAAATTCGCACGGATGCACGTTTTTACAGGTTTCTAGACATACGTGAGTTTTATCCTGATCCGATCAATTTTGGTCACAGCAACGCTTTTTTTTTGCCACTCACAATTCACTCACACTCACAAAATGTACCCTTTCATTCTAAATAAAACCATATGTGATTCCCCCTCTCCTGTCAGTTGATAAATTGCAGTATTTTGTTGGACCGGGTTACACCGCTGACCTGTTTTTCTGTTAGCGGCGCTTGTGTGGAGTGCTTGGCCGACCTGTCTCCTTCAGGTCAGGCTAACAGGATTTGAGTGAGCTGAGGTGAGTTCTGGAGGTTACAGAAATGCGCTTTTGCCTCCGAGCGGTTCTCTTCAAATTACCGCAGCCGCCGTGGCACCTCTCCTGAATCCTGATCCCACTGCAGCCTTTGTTTACTCACAAGTGTCTACACGAGGACTGCGTTTAGAGTGGAACTAAACGTAATTTTTTTTTTTTTTTTTTGCTTTTGCTGGTCATTTTTTGGCAATTCCGGTACAAACTAGGTACGTTTGCAGATTTATGTTAAAAAACTGCGAAATACTGAGCGTGCGCCGCCTCCAGTGGTCACCGCAATTTCAAGTACTATGTGACATCACACAGGACTGCCTTTATTACAGCCAGTGGTTGAAACAGCCTGTTACCAATTTAGGGTATCGCTGAGGCTGACAAATAGGAGGTGTAGGTGTCCGTTTAAAGAGAGGCCACTCCACATCTATGGAGCATTAATTGCTAACAAATTATTTAGGTCACCATGTTACGTTTTTGTTTGAAAATGCTGAAAACAGTGCAGTAAAAGTTTAATTAGTTTCAGTTTCATTTTTGACACTGATTCTCTGTCACCCGCTGTTCTGGGAAAGGAGGGCTGAGCAGGGGGAGGGACCTTGTGGTGGGAGCATGGGGCGCGCTTCAGAGAGCATCCTGTGGGCGGAGCCTTAGACAGGATGCTTCAGTAAACCGCTTCAGACATGCTTCTGATGAGGGAACAACGTTATAACATGGTAGAAAGCTCTAAAAAGTCAAATTTGCATAACACCAAGCAGAGAACTGCAAGACAAAGCTGGTGAATCAAAACATGAAGATTTTATTAAAATAGCAGATCGTAAGAGGAATGAGATCACAGTTTGATTTTTCTCACAATATCGCCCAAGACTGTAAAGCACAATTCAAAAATAAGGCCAAGACCAAAACAGTTGTACCCATATCAGCTACAGAACCAGTGAAAGAGAAAGTAAGGTTCCATTATGCTTTATACTGGTCAACCCATAACAAACTAAATAAGGCTTTGGGATTATGCGACTTCATCTGAATCCTCTCCCATAGTTTGAGACAGTGAGGAGGTCTTTCATCATGTATGTGCTGACCGTTACGTCTAGAAGTCATTATGTCCGCTGTACATACAGGACACGATGGGGGATGGGGGAGGGGTGTATAAATTTAATCAGTGCATGTGTCTGACTGTAATCATCTGAAGGTCAGCTGCACTTCCTCCTGAATTAGAAATGCTCCAACATGGCTGCCAACACGAGCCTTCACCCTCTGTATGTGGGTTATAAATAATGGAACACAACTTACAATCCATACAGTCACTGGAGAGTAGCCAACGCTGTTCTGTACTAGCAACAGCAAAACCATAAATAATTTTATCTTTGCGAAAAACGGTAACATTTTAATATAAGAATGGACAAATTCCTTGTTCTGTGTATTTTTTTTCATGTTCTAGATAATCACAAAACCTTTACTTCATCACTCAACCAATATAATATTAGTAAAGGGTTTATCCTGACAAGGTCTTGAAAAGTGTAGAAACTTTTTTTTCAGTTCAAGATGGAGTGGAGCGAAAATCATGACAGCCTCTTACCTTGCAACTCCAGAATTATACAGAGGGATACCAGTCTGGTCGCCAAACCTCCGTTGCTCCTTGAGCCAGGCTCAAACGTGGCCATGCAAGGAGACTCATAAAATAATAAACTTCAACTTATAAAAAAAAAATCATTAAGTATTTGAGAAGTGTGTATTCTGGTTTCGAGGCAACAAAGTGTGTATTCTGGATCCTAGACAAGATAGCCTCATTATTTAAAAAAAAAATACTGGAGTTGTCGAGTAAATTGTAGCAGCCCGAGAGTTGTAAGATGAGGCATGACGCTGGAGTTCTAATGCAGGAGTTTATTTACCTATTATACGGGACCCAGGACCCCGAGACATGAACCGTCAAGACATTGTGATTTATTTATTTATTTATTTGACTGATTGGGGCAATGCATGTTAATGGACAGACATGATACAACATGAATGTAAACACACCGGATTATAGCCAAAGGCTAATTTCTATGCGTTGCCCAAAGGGCTGGGGGTCACAAAAGGGCCAAACAAAATTTAAAAAATGCCCACTCCACTCATTGCACAGTCTCCATTATTTCACAGTCAATTTGGCCACACATTTAAGACATTTACATTTTATACCCAGCCCCTTCATATTTTGCCCAAACATGCAAATATGTCTCTATAGAAAATCAGTTAAAATCACATTGCCACTATAGATGATGCATGTTTGGTTTTGAGCTTTAAAAGAACTGTACATGGGACTTTCTCTCAGAGGCACTGGGAGACTATTCCACAGGCTGCCACCTTGGACAGATAATACATTCTGACCAAAGGTGGTCCGTCTGAGGGGGAGGAGCAGGTCACCTCTGGTGGTGGCTCGTGTGGTCCTTGCTAAATTGTCTTTATATTTAATGTACTCCTTTAACGGTGGTGGTGCGAGGGAGGGTAGGACCTTATAAATTAGGCAAGCTCTTTTAAGGTTGACCATGTTGTTAAAGTCCAATAGTCTATGCTTTTTCAGAACGTGACGGTGGTGGTGGGAAATGGGTTTTTTATGAGGTTTTTTTTTAGACCTTTTGCATAGAGGTTGGTTTTCGATGATTTTAAGTGTTGTGGGGCAGGCAAGAGACAAAGTAGTTAAACAATAGTCTATGTGAGAGATAATCATGGAGTAGAAATAAGTTTTAGCCGCACTCATGTTTAAGTTCCAGATGTAACAAAAATTCTGATTATTGAATTGAATTACCTGGGACAGTTTTTTTTACATGACTTTTGAAGGACAATGTTGGATCTAGGATAGCTCCAAGGTATTTAAATTCTGGGACCAGAAGACCAGAAGTTCTACTACGTTAAGGAAGACATTTGATTTCTTTAGTTCAGTATGACATTTTGAGAAGTACAAACAGACCATTTTTGTGGTATTTAACAACAGGCACGAGTCCTTAAGCCAATTATGTATGGACAATAAGGCAGCTGTGAGGTCGCTGAAACTTGCTGAAAGTTTTTGGCTTGAGTGTAGATGATTGCATCATCCGCATACGTCTGTGAGAATACATACTTTTTTAGCACCTGATTTAAAAACTGGTGTTACCGCAGCTACTTTCCAATCAGTTGGGACAACCAAATGTTTGAAGGACATATTGAGGACATGGGTGATTGGTCATTCAAGAGGACCCTTAAATTCGTTCAGAAAATTTGTATTTAGACCAATTGCATCAAGTGCTTTTGAGTTTTTAAGCCTTACTTTGGCAACTTCTGAAATATCTGTGATCCCGAATGTAGCCGGGCCAGGTCATATTATCAGCACAAGCAGGTGGAGTGAAGTGTGGGATGATCTCCTTTACAGAGGCTATGAAAAAATGGTTTAAATGAGTAGCTAAGGAGATGGGTTCTTTAATAATGGAGTTATTTACATGTAGCTCCATTGTCTTGTCATTTTTGTTTGTTTAGGTGTTGCCAAATAATTTTACCATTGCCTTTTGGATTCTCTATTAAATTTATGAAGAAGTTAGCTTTGGCCTGTATTAGACTTGCAGTTTTGCATATGAGTAAATCTCTGTCTGTCTATAATTAGACCTGTTTTCAGAAATTGTTTCATTAACTGGTCTCTAGTTTTCATCCTACCTCCCTGCTACAAAACTGAGGATCATCTTGGGACAGGATTGATTCCCAGTCTACTGATGATAAGGCTTCGGCCACATTTTGTCATTGGTACCTGGGTATAAATTCATTCAGAGACCTGTCATTTGATGGACTGTTAAAACCGTTAGTGATCCTTGACCTGGTGACTTTCCTAGAAAATAATACAAAATTATGGTCTGAAATACCAGTCAGAAGGTTATACAATTTGATCATCCATTCAGGCTTGTTACTAAGGAGCAAATCTAGTTTGGTTTTTGAATGTCTTATGATTCTTGTAGGTTGCTCAATGAGTCTGTCCTTCTTACAGTCCCAGTTCACATTAAAATCACCAATCGCAATTATTTTGTTGGACTTGTTTTGTATAGTGTGGTGCTTAAGTAACGCCTGCAGTTGTTCATAGAAGTACATTTTTGCTGAGGGAGGATGATACAGACAAATCAAAGTAAAAATCATCTCTAGAGAGAGAAATTTTTACTGACAAGTTCTCTATTTCGACCTCGTTTGGTACAGTAAGTTGAGAGTATTTCAAGTTATTTTTTACATAAAGCAACATGCCCCTCCTTTTCCCTCGATTCTTCTTCCCTTCTAAACACCTTGTAGTTTGGGAAGACAATGCCAGAATCAGGAGATGAGTTGTGCGCCAGATTTCTGATAGTCCTAAAATGTCAATGTTTGAGTCATTTAATATGTGATCCAGTTGCTCACGCTTGGATAGCATATTGCGTATGTTTATGAGCACACAGAAGCCCCTTGGGTTTATTTTCAGAGTCCCAGATTAATTTAGCCTGATTACATGTCTTTACAATCTTTGTCTCCCTGTGCCCTCATTACAGGGTTTCTGGTCTTTTTATTTTGGGCTGGACAATGATTTAATACAGGCTGTGTTTGCAATACAAACCCATTTAGGTCCTCATCAGGCATTGGCGTCAAATCAGCTGTCACGTGTCCTCCGGTGTGTGTTGTTTGTAGCCTTTTAGCTTCTCCTCTATCTTCGCTAGCCACAGCCGTCACGTGCTCCCGATCTTCAACAACTGTCCTCATGGACCCGCTGGGGATCGGTGGTGAAGAGGCAATTGAGGCGGTGGAAGGAAGCAACATGATCATCCTGAGCACTAGGTGTCCCAGATTGTTCGCCAAACTTACTGCCATTGTTAAGGAGTCGCACAGGCCGATAGCTGTGGGCGACACCCGGCTTGCTGGGTAAAGACTCCGCACCAGCTTATCACAGCCCACAGGTGAGTCTGTACCGGCATCGCAGTGGACAGGGAGGGTGTTTTCAGCCGTCCTGGTGGTGATAATTGTCAGTCAGTCTTTTGGGAGGCCCTGGGAACTGATGGATGCCTTAAGATAAAAGCAGGCAGATGGTGAGTAAATTGTGCGGCTTTTACTGCTTTTGGTGGAGCAGTAAAGGAGAGTTGGAAAAACAAAAGTAGCACCCACAGCATATCTTCCATATCCAAAATGTTTGTCAGCAAGTAAAACATAGACAAGGAGTGCCGCAACCTCTCCTGTCTTACCTCCGCCGCTATCTTCAGTTCGTGATAGTGTTGTCCATTCCAGTCTAGTGCAGTCCAGTCTGGCCATGCTTCCTTTGGACAGTGCTGGCAGTGAGTGCCCTTTGTACAGCACAGACATGAATTTCTCTAACAAATGGTAATGATGATGTGATCATATGAAATACACATAATATTTCAGATTACATCTGTTTACTGTCTCATATCCTTCAAATCCAAATCCACTTTATTTATATAGCTCATTTTACTTTTCATCTTGCCTACAGTCTGAATAGTATTCGTAGACTGGTGCAGTGATTGGCCTGACTTAGCCTCTGCCTCATGCTGCTGTGCTCGCTCTCCTCTCCTCTATCTAGTCGTATCTTTTATTGTGGTGCTTATTGGCTTGGTGGAGTGGAGTGATCCTGTTTGTCAGCCTGTGCCTCCCTGTCCAGCCCTCTCATTACTGCTGATGTAAAACAAGTCCTGTCATCTCTAAAAGGGTTTGGCACAGGTCTGGCCTTGCTCTCGGAGTGTACCGGAAACACAGCCGTCCTAATTTAACTGACCGGAGTTATGTGAAGTCGTTAGGTTGAAGACTTTCGGACACACTTTGAAATGATCTGTTGTACTTTGTAATTTGGTCTATATTATGGTTCAACGGTTACTGCATGGTCTTCGTTGTAGAATTTTTACTGGTAGTACTTATTGATGGGACTGATGGAAAGGCAGGAGACGGTCTGGATGGCTTATGCATAGTAAGTTTGCCATGTTCAAGTCCCCCTGGTCATCATGGCCAGGGGGACTTGAACACTCAACACATTGCATTGTACTTAGTAATGTCTATCCAAGACCTGGTGATGCTTCCACACAAAGAGGTTACGAGAAACCAGTTTGTCTCCACTGGTGCTGTACTGAGCATGTGCGAACTGAAGTAACAAATACAGTAGGAGTAGCAACTTTCACCAAACAACTCAGACCTCTACCGTAACTTTTAAAAATATAATTATTTTATACCTATAAACAAAATAAAAGCACCTTTAACCTTTATATTACAGTATATCTTGTTCCTTTGTTATTGGAAACAGCGTTAAAAGTCTTCAGTTGGCAAGGTTACCAAAATGTTTAGCTCCTTGCCATATCTGTGCCGTGGTTGCCACATCGACCCCTCTAAATATCCGGGATACTCTGATTGCACATGTATACAGGGATATACTGTCATAACAGGGATAAGGCTCATAACCAGGATACCCGTACACATGTAAACATACTCACTGAGAGACAATTTCATATGCCAGTACAGCATAAGTCTAATGTAAACCTATAGGATTGTATCTGCTTGGTTTTGGTTTCTTAATAGCTAATACTTTTTTACCAGAAATATTTAGCTGTTTTCTTTTTTTTTTTTTACCTCCTAGGACCTGGCGTCCACATATGTGGACAACACATTTTGGGCTGTCTAGACCACAATACAATTTTTTTTTTTTCTACAAGGTCCTGGTGTCCACATATGAGGTCATTAAACTGCCACTTAAAGGTGACAGAAGAGTATAACACATTATAGTTTAGATTCAAGATGGACTTTGTTAAAGGCACATGTCTTTCTGCACCTGTTAGCAGCACTTCAAGTGAGCCACATTGTTCCAAGAGGCACAATTGTTGTTTCTCATTTTGTTTTTACACTCAGGAAAAATGTTGCTGTGTTCAGGCACTTAATAAATAGTTTTTACAAATCATTATTCAAATGCGAATGCAAATCTAAATCATTAAAAAATTGAAAAAATATCCTCATATGTGGACATCATTTTTCTCATAATGTAAAAAGATAATTCTTTATTTTTACACTCATCACGTCCCAATCAGCCCAAATAACAAAGAGAAACTGAACTTTTTATTTGATGTCCAAGTACGACAATAATTTTAATGACAAGTCTATTGCAGGGTTTCAGATGACGTCACAACATTATATAGGACAATAATATTTAATACAGATGGAGGGCAGCTAAAATGAATATGGTTACATTTCAGAATATGGATCTATAGAACGCTCTAGGGTCTAGTTACTCAGAGAAATGATCAGGTTTAACATTGATACATTTTCCGTGTAGCTATTTCTGACGACACCACAAAATCAATATAGGGTAAACTGGGTCTTGCCTCCCATCGGGGAGTATGACATCAGCGCACTTTAGAATCTGAAAACCACCGCTATCAGAAGTAATTGCATGGAAGATTCACTACTACAATGGCTATAAAACAAACTTTTCAATTTATATGTCCCATGGTTTGTATTATGAGCAAGATTGTCATAAAAAAATAGTATGTTTGAGAACTACTGAGACTGGAAATAAAATGTGTGGATGATAAACAATTGTATGTTTGAGAACTACTGAGACTGTACTATGTTGTTTATCATCCACACATTTTATTTCCAAACACCTTTGCATTGGTATATCGTGGTTTCTTTCACTTTCTCTGAGAATGCTTAGATTAGGTGTCTGTTGCCCTCTGTTGGTGGCAACAGGGAAATAAGCATGTTTAAAGCGTG
>KN474456.1:15336-41670 GCA_000787095.1 Periophthalmodon schlosseri
TATATCTGTAAAAAATACAACATGCTAAATGCATTGCTCTAAATTCAACACATGTTTTTTTAATCAGTTTCAAGGCTGCAGGAAGGTATCTGATGTAACTTACAGGTAATGACAAACTCCTCCCTCCCAAACTGGCACACTTTTGGTTTCTGAATATAGCCGAGTGCATGGGTGTGGAACTCTTTGGCACACTGGAAAAGATAGAATAGAGAAAAAAAACACTATTTATTTGTTGCTAAGTGGGAGAAGTGTGTTAGATGGTTTAGGGGTCTTTGGGGATCTTGTGGGATGGGCTGGCTGGGTGATCCTGGCCCGTTGATGGATGATTTTAGGAAAGGAATGTTTAAACAATCTGTTGTTGATGTTTAGGTGAAGAAAAGCGCTTGAGAGGAGAGAGAAAAGTACAGTGACACTTTGGTCCCCTTAAGGCAATGAAGGTCCAGGATAAGTCTATGTAATTGTCTATCCATGGTCAAAAACATGTAGCCTAAAGATGTGGTATTTGTATTAAGAGTTACAGGTAGATCTTAATACTCAGCATAGGCTTTAGCATCCAGATTGCATCGTTAGTCTGAATGTAGCAAATGTATTGGTTGTCAGTGTTTTACTTACATTTTGAGTAAAAATGTCACTTGCTTCCAATTAATCTTTAAGGAGTACATTTTGAACAATAGTTATAGCCAATTATGTTAAACAAGAAGCTATTTTTTTTAAAATCTAATTAGTGTTTCTCTATTGGTGGGAAACACTGGCTTGACTAGCCATGTCCTAAAAATGCAAAGCACCAGGACTGATCTAGGTCTAGGTCTCCATATTTGTTTTCTGACAAAAGTGCTCCACTTACAAGTCTATAAAACATATTAATGTAAGTTTGCTTGTTAAAGAAATCATCCTTACAGATAAAGTATTAGTGATGATTCTCCCTGCGGCACTGTGCACTTTACCACATGTTTTACACAGGCCTGATAGAGACAGCAGAGCCCTCTTTTGTATCCAGGACATAGAGAAGAAAAACAGAGGTTATAATGTAACTGGGGTCCTCTCTGTGGCAGCGTAGGGAAAATAACATGTTTCTTTGTGCGTGTATTCAGTAGCGTGTATTCATGTTGTACATTCATGCCCTGCAGCCTTTAAGTTAACCAGGCCATTCATAAATGTCATTGGAGTGAGTTTCCTGCTTTTAAGAGAAAGAGTTGGAGGCGTGGCACTCTTCACCGCTGACCCACAGCGCTGCCTATGGGACAGGGTACATCAATGGCCCAGTATACTCAAGTATGGATGATGGATACACTATGGATTGAAATATAGTAATCCCATCCCAACATTCAGGTATATCAAAAATATAGAGGGAATTTAAACATTTCTAATTATAAAAATATTGGTTTCAATACATTGCCAGCTATTGTGTTTTTTACTTTTTTTTTAGAAAGATTTCAACAACCAAAACAAAAAAATAGGTTAACTACTAAAACATATATCATTTATATCCATAACTTCATCTATTTTATTTTTACCATTTGTACTTAAAGCTTTGACTTTTCTGAGAATTTTCCCAAGAGCAGCTGGAGTTTTATTGCATTATTTGAATTTTTTTTTCACTCAAGTAAGATCCATTTCATTTAGTGTAATTCTGGTCACACCAAGATGTTTTGGAATAATACAATTAGAATGGGTCACTGTGGACCCATTTAACTCGATTGTCTACTACTGTCTACTGATATTCAAAAAGTGCCTTAAATCCTACTGAAAAGCTTTTTCCTTTTGAGTTGTTTTACTTATTTATTTTATGACAGTTTATTGCTGTAATTATTTGTTTCCTGTGAAGCACCTTGCACTATGAAAGCCACAATATAATCTGTAAACCGATTACAGGAGAACCTTCAGGCAGGTCTGACTCAGGGAAACTGCCAAACAGTCCCAGGAACACACACATTACACTCTATTATAGTTAGATATTTGCTAAATGCTCCAATAACCCACCCATGTCCTGTACCCGTCAAAAATGTGAAAAAATGAAATGTGTTCCAACAAGGGCAACCAAAATAAGCAGTGGCACTGTCCATATAAATTGTAGCTGCTGACATGTACAGTATGTGTGTGGACACTCACAGAGCTCACACTGCCTGCCCTTGAAGCCTGTGGCGCAGTCGCAGATGAAGGCATCCCCCGCGCCCACACATGTGCCCCCGTTCAGACAGGACAGGCGACGACAGTCCTGGGGCAGCTCTGGAACAACAGCTGCAATCAACATCCACACAGCACAGGGGCTCTGGTTACAAAGACCAAACATTGTTTTTGTCCCATCACATGCGCAGTTAAAGTTACTGGCTGTCTTCAAGGTATACCCATGACTTTCAATTATTATTGTTCAAGACTGACATGCCAAGTGCATACACTAACAAGATTCATACTTGATACATGTTAGTGTATGCAACACCAATCCAATACTAGAATTGGATATCAGTGCTGATACAGAAATATTTTCTGGATCTACTGGAACTACTGGCCATAGCTGGCCCATAAATTCTCAGGATGTATGAATTCTGATTTATACAAAGCTGTTCTATGGATACTTGAGAGATAAATAACAATTTGGATCAGTTCTGTCTTATTTCATAGTCTCTGCACTGGTGTTGGTTAATATTGGGTATCGGCAGATACTTAAAGTTATAGTATTTGAATTGGTACCGATAGATCAGTGCATCCCTACTTGATAGAATGTTAAAATATATTTATACAGAGTTACTGGATTTTAGATTACATCACAACATTCTATAAAGTATATTATCTGGTTCAACATGTGTGTATTTTGCTATTGGATCTTATTCATGAAAATAGGGAACACTGCTCGTTGTAACCATGTGGAAGTGTAATAACAATTTCTTCAAAGTTATATTTTCATCAAGTCACTTGTATATTGGTTGTCGTTTGATGGTTGACCATAATTTGAATTTTTAAAGGCAAAATCTGTAAAATACATTATGAAAAAATAGATGGTCTCATTCAAGTTGATTTGTTAGACAGATTATCACTAACATTAAGAACTTTAAAGATTTTAAAAGGTTTCCGTCTCAGTAATATTAACCTATTATTGTTAATATTGTTATTAATATTATTATTAACACATATATTAACTCAAGGAAGGAACTGTGGCATGTAAGTATGGGGAGATGGGGAGACTTGTGACCTCCAGTACTAGACAAGGCACATTAAGCATTACACTCTGTTATTCTTTTTTAATAAATGATGATCCTATAATAGTAGTACTACTATTAGTTATTTATTTGTCCACCATCAAAATGAAATACTTATTAGACCTTGGTAAAACTGCTTAGATATCAAATATATACATAAACTATTTGACTCCTTACAATATATCTGCTTCAGTAGAGTTTGTGTGGTGGATCAGCTGTGCCCTTAAACACAACCAGATGTGATAATTAGAGCCATCTCCAGGACACCTACCAGGCACAGTCCGCACGCCGTCCTCCTCCTGAAGCTGCAGAGCGAGGCTGATTTTGTTCGTTGTCTCCTCCATCTTCTCTAATCTAATTGGAGGGTCAGGTTCTGCAAAGCAAAACATTTCCGCACATTAAACACAGTAATAGGTCAAAATTAAACACAGAGAGACGGGAATGGTAATCGGGGGAAAGAAAGTGTTATCAACATATTAAGTAAACAAATCAAATATATTAGCAATAAGTATGTATATAGGTATAGAGGCATCACTCAAACACATCATGGCATGTGGAGATGGCTTTAATTATTACCAAGCCTATGACTTTAACCCAGTTGGTTGTCCACAGAAAAAATTGTAAAATACATTAAATATACACATTAAATTAAAGACAATTATTGTAGTTTTAAATTACGGTTCAGATGTTCACCAAGGGGAAAATATAGGCTTTTAGAAACACCAAAGTATGCCAATGTAATGGATAGGGACAAATAATTCAAAGTCTGTGGCAAAAGCCTGTGGAGGATGTGAAATGATGTTTGACTGATTTTGGCTTTGGGGCTTTGTTTGAGTTCTCTGTTTTTGGCACCACAATATTGTAACATTTGTATTGTGAGATATAGGGACAATGCCTTCAAGCACATTTACTTATATTATAGTGAAAATGAAAGAAAGGTGTACAAAAATGCAATGATAGCACAAGCATAAAGACTTTAAGTGGAAAATACAATGCACGTGTTTGTTGAATATTATGGTTCATATTACTCGTTGGCAGAACTCTGGTTTACAAAATATTTGGTCTAAAATATTCCATCTGCAACATGACATGAAAAAGAAAGCCATGTTTAGAACAAATCAAAACAGTTGTGTTAGGAAAATACTTTGAAGCAGAACAAATGTTTAAATATTAATACACAAAGGCTTTACTAAATATTTGATGTAAAACGTCTGTATATTTAATCTTTGCTTTTGACTTGCAATGTACAAACAAAAACATCATTCCAATGTGATCATACAGAAAGCAGTGGATGACAAAATAATGCATACATTAGTTAAGTCATCTGGGCAAAGCTTTATTTACTTATTTACTGGGGAAATGTCAAGAGGATTTCTCTCAAGAAATTATGCATGATTTTGTTTACGTAAAAGTTTAAGTACTTTAGATTTAGAGCTGTGGTTTTGTGACTTTTATACAGTGAATAAAATGAATATATGCGTTTTTGGGTGGTCACAAATGTGGGCTAACAATTTTATGTCTAATGGCAATAAGAATGCTCACTCAAAATATTTGGCTTTACAGTCACAATTTGCATCATATTAATATGATCATGATTAGGGATTTATCAAACGAATAATAAAGTGTTTTGTTAAAAGATCAGGTTTAAATCAAGACTTAAGTAGGATTAAAGGAAGTAAATTCAATACATACATTAATACAGTGTACAGGCTGATTTGACCAATGGAATGACTAAGTATGTCTTCTTTAGGTAAATTGCTTTACAATCAGTAACTTACTTGTTCGATGTCGTATTGCTTTTCTGGGCATATTAGTTAATCTAGTTGTTATCTTCCCCCTTCTATCAATGAGTTCTGTGTATCTGTGGAATCAAATAGAGGTTACATTATCTTAGCAGCAGATACCCATCACATATTCTGTAGTATAGTGCTATATTTTTGTTGCATTTTGGATCTACCTGGGCAGTTCTTGTGAGTTTTCTGTATCTTTATTCATTACCAGGTCCTGTGTGTGTGAAGGAGGAGCTGTTTGTCCATTATAGGCACCCTTAGCTCGTAGCCTTTCTTCTCTTCTTCTGCCTGATCTGCTTTGCATTGGTACTGTGGACAAATAAATAATGACCAATAGTACATTATTTGGCTTAATCAATTCACTTTGGTTGACTTTGGTTGGAGCTTTCATAAGAACACACAGAGACTTACATGTAGTGAATGTGAGGTGTTGGGGTGCACTGTGCACTTGATCGTGGCCTGTGTTTTTGACTGAGGTGAGGGACACATAATACAGCTGTCCCGGAGTGAGCTCTCTCAAAGTGTACATCTGTAGTTTTCCATTGGGCAGAAAGCGGCTCCTCGTGTTCAGGCCCCGCGTCACGTTCACCACAAAACCATCGGGGAGCATCCTGGAGGGGCGTGCCCAAGTGATGAAGGCGGAGGTAGAGCTCACGTGGGATAGGGACAAGTTCAGAGGAGGAAGGGGTCCTGAGAAGATACACATTAGGTTAGACATTAGATAGTGTTTAAACTATTTAGAACACAAAAAGCTTTGACGCATCAGTCAAATGTTTGTTATTGGTTAACTGATTATAAGCATACTGTCAACATTAATTCATAAAAATATTTGCAATCACTAATTAATTACTGCTTAATACTGGCGATTTATGCGTTCCTTAATTTCTGTTTCACTGCTTATATCATAAACAGTTTAATAGCAGTATCTAGTATTTACCGTTTATCAATAAACATTTTATAATTGTAAAACTTAAAAGTGTGGGATCTTACTTGTCCAGAAGTTCAGCGGTCCAGCAGAGTGGCTGGTGGAGGGAAACTCATCAGACCTGACACCACTTTGAGTCAAAACATCCACTGTGTATTTGTGACCAGGAAGTAATAAACTGGGAAACACAAACAGATTTGACTTGAAACTCAGTACAGGAGTGAAAAAGTTCATTCAACAGAGGTAGATTAGTGCCATCCAGTGGTGAAAACGTGTACTGCATTTGTATCAAAGCACAAGCCCAGTGAGGGACATGAATGGTAAGCTGTAATGAGCAAGTTACAGGATTTTTAAAGATGCAAACAATGAAAACCTCCAAAAATGTAATGCAATGACTAAATAATGTCAAAACTGAAATAAAGTAAAAATTTAAAAAAAAAAAAATCATATAAATACACATAAATAGATAAGATCATAAAGATGTCTGTGTAATCCCTTAGTCGGCTTTTACCCGTAAGATAGTTAAGGTGAATTTACAAATGTATGTGATTGTAGAACTTAATACTAGTTTTGAGTGGTTTTGAGTAATATCATGTTTTATCTCTTGCCCAAAAATATTTGTCCTTCCCCTATTTGAATAACTGCTTTCTCCCCATTGTCCTCACCTGAAGCTATATTCTGTGGCGCTGGCATTTAGAACAACAGACAGCGCCTCCGTGTGGTTTCCTAAAGGAGACAAAGAGACCAGAACTTGGCTCACAGCTGCGTGTCGTGCTGCCTGCACCTGCCACTGCAGCCACACGGCAGAGGATGACACATTGACCACAGTCAACTGCTCCACCCGCCGTGGCCCTGAAGACACACAGACAGATAGAGGTGATAAAGCATAGCAAATACAATACATCTGTGTGTTGTTTTCTAGTAATTTCTAGTAATTTCATAGTTATTCAAAGGTTTTTAGTACAGTCCTAACTAAGTGGCTTAAACAAACATTATAGTGTCTTATAATCTTATAATCTATTTGAATTTTTTATATTTTGTCTATTTTCACGTTGTGCTTTTGTCTTTTTTATGTGGAGCAGACCCTTCTGTCCAAACATAATTTCAAGGGGGACAAATACAGGAAATGTAATTTTTTTTTTTTTATTAATTCGACATTCAGTTTCTACTATCCTATACTTGATTGATGTTTATTTTGTATTAATAAAATAAGTAAAAGCTTCTCACTGGTTCGTATGAGTGCGGTGGCAGGCCGGCTGTAGTCGCTGTTGTTGATGTTGTGTTTGAGAGAGAGGGTGGAGATGTTATAGAGGAGCCCCGGCAGCAGACCTCTCATGACATGGGTGTGCTGTCTTCGGTCCAGCAGGTCAGTTTTTCTACTGCCCCGTCCCAGAGGAGCGTACTTCACTGCAAATCCACTAACCAGGCTCTGAGAGGGCTCGGGAGGGTCCCATCGCAGCTCCACCTCACTCTCCTCCACACGCAGCACACGGAGGCCAGAAGGGGGCAGCAGGTCTGAGAACAGGGGAGACAACTTCCATTCCAATACTGGTTTATTTTTATAGCACAATTTACAATAGTGTGCTTACAAGATTGAATAATAAAAAATACACATTAACAGTCTGAAGAGGTATTGTAGTAAACAACCAGATAAAAGCAATAATAAATATATAGAATCTAAACACAATTGCTGATGACTTTCCCCCCAAGACTATCTCACTAAATGATTGTTTTGTGAGCCCAATGGTGGTTTACATTTACCCACCTTTCTCACAGTCCTTCCCTGTGTGCCCTACGTTGCACACACAATTGTAGTTGCCTTTCTTGTCACTGGTGCACAGGCCGCGGTTTCCACAAGGGTTGAGCACACAGGGGTCTTCCACTAGGTGGAGACAAACACATACAATTATGTGAAAGATGGTTAGTGTCACTATGCATTTAGGAGATTCCCTTGCCAGATATTGAATTGTTCTTTGTTCATGGCATATAAAAGGACAAGTAGAATTTCACAGTAAGTATTGGAAATTTGTAAACAACCAAAACAAAAACTTTTAAATATTATACATTTGTCAACTAGTATTACCTTTAGCAGTTATAATCTTAGCAATAGATGATGCAATCAGACATAATTTTAAAATATAATAAATATAAATAAATAATCCAAATGGATTGAAGTCAATCTGTATTTAGCTAGGTGACCAGTGGCTTTTCCAAGCCAAGGACAAACACATACGACCATGCAGGACACCTTGTACAGAAGCTGCTTACACATTTGGCACTGATCTCCAAAGAAGCCCTCCTTGCAAAGACACAGATAGTTTCGCCTGTAGCTGCGACACACTCCTCCATTTAAACAGGGGCTGGAGTCACAAACATCCTGCTCTGCACAAACACAAGTAGGACTCATCTGTTATCTTTACATCTATAAACAAGATTTTTAGATATCAAAAGTAAAGCACTGCACCTTTTTCACAGTGTAATCCTTTAATTCCTGCAGGACAGTGACAGAAATAGGAACCAGATTTGTTCTCACAAGTGCCTCCATTCTTACATGTGTCCGGTGAACATTGACTGACAGCTGCAGTAGCAATAATTCATCAATATCTTTCTTTGGAATATAATAAAAGTCTGAATTAACCTTATACTGTACCATTTTGACAGCGGTTTCCACTGAAGCCTTGGCCACACTCACAGAAGAAGGATCCTACCTGGTCCCGACATGTACCTCCATTTAAACAGGGCTGTGAGCGGCATTCATTGATCTCTGTGAGGAAACAAACATCATGAACAGGTCTGAGGACAGATTAAGAGTATGTACCAAAACAATGGAACACAACCTGCTGTGAGGGGACCTTATTTTGTGTCTTTGCTGGTATAAAAGTGAGTACACCTCTATACATCTGTTATTTTTCTAGTTGTTCATTACCAGGTGCAGTAGAAGGCCTACTCATGCTTAATTAGAGTATGCTATATATGTGTAGCAGTACTACCATTAAGTTGTGTTACTGTAATTACATATATTCGAATAACGAGCACCTCTGAATGGAGTCCTGAATTTACCCTATAATTAGAGCATGGCAGTAATATTTTTCCTTCATGCAGGTAAACTCATTGAATTGTATTGTATAAACAGACCTTCGCAGACAGGGGGCTGACTCCAGTCGCCCTGAAGCCCGCAGATGCTCTGAGTGGCCCGGGGCACAGGCAGGAAGCCTGAACGGCAAATGTACACAGCCATGGAACCTGGGGTGGTTTTGGAGAAGTGGACATCAGCATGTTCAACATGTGGAGGGTCCCCGCAGCCCACGTCTGAAACACAACCAGATTACTTTAATTAGTACCATGAGATGCTAGGTTTGGTAATTGTTGTAAGGGTTAATAGTAACCAAGGAGAATTGTTGGGACGTGCATACAACATTAGTGCACAAGCATAAGTTACCCAAACCAAAAAGTTGTAATTTCCGTAAAACAACAATGATAATCTTAATTTGAGACACAAATTGAATTTCAGATTGAGCATGGTAGAATTGTCATTTTAGACATTCAATGTAGCCATTCAAAATCAAATGTAATTGATACAAAATACCCAGTCTCACCAGCGGAGGCGTGTGTCAGACTCATGTTGATCTCACAGTGTCTGCCAAAGAAGTCCTCTGTGCACTCACACTTGTACTTCCCAATGTAATGAAAACACGTTCCTCCATTTAGACACGGGCTGGAGGAGCAGGGGTCTGGTCTTCCTGAAGGACACAGTACATTATGGACTGTAGGCATCCATCCACAGAAGATTACAATAGTTGGGTTGTAGAGCTGGGCGATATTCTTTCAATAATGATAATCATATTTGCAATCAGAAATATGCTAAAATATGCCAGTAAATGTCTCAACTGAGGTTAAAATATCATGCAAACAGTAACTGTACAACAAAATAAGTCTTTATAGACTAGTTTAGAAGGTTACACACAACAACGTCCAATTTATTTTTGAACACCTCTTTTTTTTTGACAGTTTTATAAAAATATGCACATGTTATGGCCCCCAGGCCTCCAGATGCTCCTTTGCCAAGTCCATGCTGCTGATCCCTGTTTCTGGCCATGCTTGAAGAAGCAGGTTTAGGCCAACCTCAGACTTTGTTAACCCTGAAAAGAGGTCAACTCAGAGTTTTCTGTTTCACAGAAAGGGTAAACCTAAAACCCGAGTCAGTCACCATGGTAACTCTGTGAACCTAACCTGGTCCAGAGCAGGTTTTATTCCTTTAACCCGAGTTTAACCAGAGTCTGCTCCTGAAGGAGAGCTCTGATTGGACAGTCACAGATGGACCAGGTGCACTTTGTATTCATTTATACTTTACAGTTATTTTACTCAAATGACTTAGAAGCCTGATCTTTCACCTCCTTCTGCACTTAAGTGTGTTGGGAAGTGCAAATCATATGTTGTTTAATTCATGTAAAAATTTTATTTATGTAGGATACGCACAAAACTCAATGAAAACATCTTAGGTTAGCAAAAAAAAAAGGTAATTAATTCATTTAAAATCTGAAATCAAGTATTAAAATTGTCATTTACTTTTTTTAAAGACTTCTCTCCCCTCTAAGATGGAAGCCTCCTCTGGTTGTGCCATGGTGAATCCTTTTTTCTGGGATCCATTGATAAAGTCTTGTGCCCTCTGCTAACCTCAAGGTTTACTATCTCTGAGTTTTCTAACTGTGCTCTAAACCTGTTTAGTGAAACAGAACACTCTGAGTTGTCTCAGTTTTTGTTAGTTTTACCTTAGCATTCCTTTAAAATAAATGATAACTTTAGTTTTACCATTTTCCATCTTGTTTTTTAATTACTTCTCCTGTCCTTGGCCGAGGTTGGTCGTAACAGCACAATTTTCAGATTTTGCATACCTTAAAAGCAACTATTTTGATAATATCTTGTATGGTTATATCGCCCACCTCTATTGGCTAGCAGCTTTTTAATGAAACATTTTGAGTCTGCAGCCACTGACCGACTTCACAGTGCTTCCCAGTAAACCGGTATGGACACACACAGTGGTACATGCCATGCTCTTCCTTACACGTGCCCCCATTTCGACAAGGCAAAGCAGCACAGGTATTGAGTCTAACTGTAAAGAAAAAGAAATCAAATCAAAAATACTGAATCACACTAAATACATCTGTTTCAGTAAATTTAATCTCAAAATCATAATTCAAGGAAGAAGCCCATAAGTTACTCTTAAGTACTTATTAGCATAAGCCTTTTAGCTATGGAACATTTCAAACAGCATTACGAGTTATGGCGCGCTTCCTGGTGCATAAAACTAATGCTAGGGGTAAGCCTGAGTTATAGCTCACTATAACTGGCTTGGAGACATTTTGGAGTTTTTATTGAGTTACTTAATTATGTTTTTCCATTGTCATATTTTTCAAGCGTAAATAAGGTACAAATCACTAAAAAGAGCTCAAAATTAACTACTCTATATTGTAATATTAACAGATTCTCCATCAATAAATGGTGCAGAATATATGCATATCTTTTTCTTGTAAGAAGTAATGTGTCAGCAAAATTATATAAAGTATTTGTCACTAATGAGTGAAGTTACCTTTCTGGCAGTGCTTGCCCCAGTATCCGTGCTTGCACTCACAGCTGTAGCCACCATCACGCTCATAGCAGTAGCCTCCGTTCAGACACGGAGACGAGTCACACACCGACTGGGGCTGTACTGAAAAACACACAGACACTTGACTGTGTCCCAGGGCATAGACAAAACAACCTAAATTATATAAACCAAAAGAATACAATAAATCAAGTCAATCAGTATATTCAATCATATCAGGATACTATAGTGCGAAGTTAGCAGTGATTTCAAACTGATGGGATGGGACTCAAATGAGAACTGACAATTGCATATCAAATTATCTTGTTGAATAGTAGTAAAACAGGGTTCACAAATGGTTGGGTTTTTAATAACATCGGAAGAACATACTAATGAATCGTTAAGAATTAATGATGGAAAGAACTGGAGTTTTAGTTGTCATAAGGCTAGAGTTTTGACCCAGTTTATGGTAAACATATCAAAAAATAAGGTTCACGTTATTTTTAACAGAGTCTTCTCTCTTCCAGCAAAAGTGAACTAAGGTGATTGAAGGGTCTTCAAAACAATCAATGCTATTATTTGTGGACATTCTCACCCTATACCCTATAATATCAGAACAACATATCCTGTTTGGATCATATAAACAATGTGGAACCATTCCTAAACAGAAAGTGACACCAGGTTTAAAAATGCTTTGGTTGCTATAGTAACCGTCAGCTGAGGCCAATGACGCGTATGTGCAAAATGCCCTGTTGTTGTGTTGGTCCGAGGTCCTTACCATAGGGGTAGTAGTCTTTGTGGTCTAGCTCGGGCCCGCTGGTCTGACATGTGCACAAGTAGGTCCCTCCATACTCCAGACAGGGGCCGCCGTCGGGACAGGGCCGGCTGTGACTGCACGGAGTATGGGTTACTTCTGAGAGGACACGATTGTGATGTTTTGATCAAAGGTGTAGTGAGATATTTGAGAGGATAAGTGAAAGACTGTGAGAAGATAATACCCACCAAACTGACAGTAGAGTCCAGTGTAGCCTGTGGGGCATTCACAGGTCCCATTGAGGTCCACACAGACGCCGCCATTCTGACAAAGGCATTCTTCTGCATAGCGACACATAGAGAGAGAATATGCTTTTTAGATGGTCAATGTCCACTGCAGCTGCATTGCAATTTGTATAGTTTGACAAGTTGAAATGTATTTACATTTTGGATCTAGATTATTTGACTTGTTTCAGAATATTTATTATGCTTCTTATTTCAATGTAAATGTAAAATTTGCCAATTTTCAAATGTAATTACGAAAATACATTTAAAGAAACTATAAGCAAGAAAATACATATAAATTATTCACAATTTGTTTATCTTTGATGACAATGAGGTAGAAATTTAGGAGATGACTTGAATAATGTGTGTGGATTTTTAAAACAATACTAATAATAAATATACTAATAGATATCTAAGCTTGGCTCAAAGGTGCACAATGTTATTGTTAATGTAGATGTTATTACCTTGCCTTGAATGTTACACAATAAGGCATTAAACTTATCTTTCTCCATGGAGAAAGTGGAAAAGGGGATTCAGCATGTTTTTAAATGTATATTTGAGCAATAAAAACACCTGTAATTGAGTAAGAGAAAGATTGATAATGCCATTCCATGAAATATTCAAGCAAAGAAGTATGATCTCCATGGAGAAAAGTAAGTGGCAGACTCTCCACTAGAAAAGTTGCAACGTGCACCTTTAAGTGCACTATTTTGGTGAAAGTAGCCTCTGTTCTTGAATGTTACGTTTTGGGGGTTGGTTGTAGGGTAAACATACACAGAGAGTTTGCCCCGTCAGCATAAGCTCCAGATGCTCCGTTTCTTTCATCTGCTCTTCTGTAAACTCATATTGATTCACTGTCATCCCTCTTTCCTTCATCTTTCCCATCAAAGTTCACAAGAGCAGAAGATTACAAGTCAGTGCAATGCACATCCGCTGCGTGCAAATTGTATGAATGTTTTTATTTTCCTCCACTTCCTAATTGCAGCAGTGGATCAAAGGAGGCAGCCGTATCACAGCTAAATGCCTTTTGTTTGAAGTCCCGGCAGCGTGGTGGAGGGTATTATTTTTCTGATGATAAAGAGCATATTTTGTGACCAACACACAAGACCTTGGGGGCAATAAATGCACTGTTAATTTGCTAGAGCCACTTTTCACCAGCCACCTGTGCGGGTCGGCCTTTTGATCCGGCCTGATTAGGAGCTCCTGTGTCCCACGACTTTCTCTTCCTTGGAGGATAGTGTTGTTTTTCCGCTGTGCTGTCCAAGTGAGCCAGGCAGGAAAGTATGTGGGGGATTTAAGAGAGCCTATATAAGCAGTAATAGTTATTTCAGCTCAAGGGTGAGAAGCAGAATACATTTGCAATTGCTCAAATCCTATTAAGGAGATTTTGAGGGAAACTAATCATAGCATGACAGGTGCATTAAAAAAAATCTAGCTATGGTTAAAGTGGCCTGAATTAAAAATAATACTCTTGATTTGAGTAGTTTTGACTTAAGTTAGATTTATGACATAGAGGTGGGAGATTGGTCAAAAATGGATAATATCACAATTGTTGTTTTAGACATATCAAGTATTTATTCTAAAATAAAAACTGTTAAAAAGGCAGCAAAAAGAAAAGAAGAAGAAAATAAAATAAAAAGAAGATAAACTTGCAGAATAATCTTACTAACAAAGGTATATAGTAAAATTTCAGCACTGTTAATGTTTATGGTCCATTCACCTTTTGTGCAATACTTAAACTTCTACAATAACATTTACATAGACATCTGATCATCAGAATCTTCTAAACATTGTTACCAAATGACATCTTGAAACAAGTCAAATAGTGTCTGTCAAGTAGATAAGTTTCTTGCAGTGCATCTCTTACAACTCCACTAGTACTTTCCAAAAACAAGCAAGCGTAATGTCCCTATATAATCTTTTATGAATGGAAGGTATGAGGATTGAGGTAGGATAATAACATACCTCATATTTGCGAACAAATTGTGCAATGATTATGCAAGCACAGCTGTGTTTGAAAGTGTAGTGCCATGGCCAACTTCCAGCAAGTAAGCAGCAGTGTGCAGCATGCATATTTCAGCAGTTCAGTCCACACAAATAGCCTGAATACCATAGACAGGCTTTGACTCATAAACGGCTACTTAAGTCTAGACAAAGCACTTCATCTTTGTTGGTAAACTAATAAAATGTGCTAATAAAGTGATTATTTGCAACATCAAGCGGTTGCTGCTCCAGGTTGTGGTAATAAACTGGGTGAGGCCGTGTCAGTTTTGATAATTACAATAATCCATCAGCACAGCAGCCTCTTCCAGGGCACCAGGCCAAATTCCTGTGGCATAACACGGCTCCTCTCCACATACCCGAGTCTGCCTGCTACCTGCAGAAACAGTCCCTGTGCCTAAGCACCAAAACTGTCACTAACTCAAGTCACAAAGACAGTAGCAGGCAAAAGTGCTTGTTTCAATCGGTAGTTCTCAGACTGTAGTTCTGGTCCAAATGGCGGCTACTGGAACTTGAGCAATAAAGTGCATATTCCAGATTTTCATGTTTTTCTAATTATTATTTAGTTTGGTGGGATAGTACCTGTGGTAAATATTTGTCATACTTTTACTTCAGTTAAGTGGCAGTTTGTGGAAAAAAAGTTGAAAAGTACAGTAGTACAGAAATTCAGGAAGTAAAAGTGAGTTCTAAAACAGAATACTTCTACATAAGCCATCATCACTGAAAATTCCATCCAAAATGCAGTGCAATTTACATATAAGGAACACATTTTTCTGACAGATTAAACATTGACAACAAAATAAAGGTGGTGTCATCCATTTTTATTTGTATAATCATAACTATTGTGTAATTTAGACAAATTTTGTCCAACCAGGAAGTAAAATTATAAAATTCACCAGAATAAAAAAAATAGAGAAAACTAGGTAACATTTTTAGTAAAATCTTAAATAAAATGATGTTAACTATGTTTTAGTGAAGTACCCTAATATGTGCCTTATTTGGTACACTGAGAGATGAGATTGTAAGAATTATTGATTGCTGGTGTCAGCGCAGTGAAAAGTGAGGGGCAAAGTCTCTGTACTGGTTTTTACCTGTTTGGTTATTTGCTTCAGTCGTGTTCACCTCAAGTACTACAAGCTCTGTAAGGATAAGCAAAACAAGACGGTACTTAAAGTGTCATTAAAATCAGAAAATGCTTTACAACAAACTTTGACCGAGAAACATTAGCCATGGCATTATGTGTGTGTAAAGTAAACAATTTTTATCATAAAACAGCTATCTAATCAGCTATTTTGACACTTTGTTGGAATAACATTTTGGCAACCTCATCTTAACTTGTAAACAACTTATAATTATATGATGGGAAAAGGCAAAAAGTAAAGGCACATGTCCAGTAGTCTTGTATTAAAAAAAAATAAAAAATGGCCAACATCAATGAAGTGACTTTTTTCAGGAAGACATTTGTCTGATTGTCTGATATTGTCTAACTGCTTATGGACAATTATATATCATTGTGTGTGTGTGTGTGTGTGTGTGTGTGTGTCAGAGGTGACAGAGCCTTTTCTGTGGCAGCGTCCAGACTATGGAACAGCTTCCGTCTGCCTGTCAGATCCTCTCAGTCTTTAACGCAGTTTAAGATTAGATTGAAAACCCACCCTCTTCTCCCTGGCATTTAATACTAGCTAGACAGCATATCTTGGTGTTTTATTGTACTTTCATGTTATTGTGTTATCTGTATATTTGTTTTTTGTTTTATTTTTTACTTTTATGTGAAGTACTTTGGTCTGCTGAAGTTGTTTTAAATGTGCTATATAAATAAACTTGAATTGAACTGAATAATAAAGAATGAAGAAAGACTTAATTAATAAATAGTTTATTAAGAATGTTTCTGGCTTAATAATTACTTAATTAATACCGTAATTCCTAACCTTAACCCCTAAATTAAGTAGTTACTAAGTTGAATCACTGTTAATAAACAAGACTGTAAATAGTGTAGTTATTAGAAAGTGTCACCAAAAATACCACTAAAGAAAAACATATAAGAGCTCACCAGTCTCACAGAGGGGTCCTGTGAAGGCTCCTGGACATACACAGGTAAAGTTGGTCACATGGTCGATGCACTCTGCTCCATTCAGGCAGGGCTGTGAGTCACATTCATTTATGTCTGTAAGAAACACAAATGTCCAGAGAAAAGAAGAATCTGTCAGTTCACTCTCCAGGTCTCTGGATTAAACACTATGAGCTTCCCTTCAGAGAGCATTGAGTTTCACTGACCAGGTGTGCTGTATTAGGACTAATCCGGTCTCATGTACGAACACGGATTCAAGGCCTGATCAGTTCATTCCTCTGGGAGTCTTGGGTTTCATTAATAACTCCATAAGGAGCTAGATAAAAGATGAGGTCTTGGAAATATTACACCAAGTAACTCACTGCTGCTGCTCTGTTTGACCCATGGAAATAATATGTGTTTATCAGCTCAGCCAAAATCCTAATGTATCATTGCATAGTTACAATGCTAGAAAATGAATCCATATTAAAAAAAAAATATGCTGATGGTTTGACAATTTGCCAAATAAACTTCGGCTCCTGCTCTCATTGGAATTTACATAATTTTTCAAAACGTATTGCACACACTTTGTTTTTACAGGGAAGTGAACCTGAATAACCAAAATACATATCCCAGGGGCTACTTTTTGGCTCAGTCTATATTTGAGAAACACAGGCAAATGCAATAGCGAAATGACATCACAGTGAATGAAATGTAATACTATTTAATAACACAAATATACATCTATCTATCATACTAACCAATCTCACATAGGAGCCCAGTGTATCCAGATTCACACACACAGGTGAAGTTGCCCACTCCTTGGACACACTGGGCGTTGTTGAAGCAGGGTTTGTCTTTGCACTCATCAATGTCTGAAACACAGATGTAGAGAATATTTTCTCTGCTGTAGAGACTGGGAGCTTCTCTACAGTGCAATCGAAATAGGTATCCGGTTTGTCTTTAGAATATTGTCAATACAATTAACAAACACAACCGTGTAATTAGATTCATTTTTTTTCAGTGACACATGTAAAAGGAAAAAGCTCATTGGTCACCCATTATTTTGAACAAAATGAACTAAAAGAGTTTAGTGCTTCGCTCATTGACAATCCACAATCCAAATCCACAATGTTTTTCAGTCCCAATGATATTTTTTTCCCTTCTTTTTTCCTCGTAAGCAGCCATGTATGATATCATACTGTGTGTTAATGTCCATGCCCATCTGAACTCGGAGAAACTCACCAGTGACCAGACTCACATCTTAGTAAAGTATTGGAGTGTGTAATCTGGATCCCAGGCAAAGCAGACATTGACGTTTAGAACTATTAATATTAGAAATTAAACAAATGTTAGGCTGTAGTAAGGCAGTGCAGTTAATTACATTTTAATCAGCAATTTGGAATCGTCAGTGTTTGGGTCGTTTTAATAGTCTATAGCCAATCCTCTGTCAGTAAAATTATGTGATTGGAGCCAAAACGATTTCTTTTATGTGTAAAATGCCACTGATTAAAGTGATGTTTAGTGTCACATTTACCAGTTTCACAGTGGACCCCAGTGTATCCCAGTAGGCACTGACACACAAAACTGTTAATCTGGTCTTCACACGTCCCTCCGTTTTGGCACGGGTTGGAGGCGCACTCGTTGACATCTAAAACAGAATAACAAAGACCCAATAAGTCCTTTTTAATTAACAAACATCTGACCAGGTTGAAGGGTTCCTAGAAAGTTCAAAAATGCAATTGATACTCTGCAACTATGCAAAGCCTTTGGAAAAGTCTATGTGTCAATGTGTCCCTCTGGCAAGACACACAAAATCAGTCTGTTTTTACAAGTTGATAGTATTTTTCCTGGCTAATCCCATTTGAAACATCAGTATCCATTCACAGTGTGTAGTGTGTCAAGTTAAACACGGCAGGAAGTAGCATTAGCCATAACTCACCGATCTGGCACCTCCGCCCTGTGAATCCAGCCAGACAGGAGCAGGTGAAGGAGGGGTTTCCCGTGATGCAGTCATCGATGCACTGACCACCATTCAAACAAGGACGCAAGTGTGGGCAAACAGAGGCTGTGGAAAAATGACACTGTTCAGAGTAATCTTTCGACGTCACAGATGATTTTGTGAGATTTTTTGTGAGACTCCTGTGAGATTTTGCAAAAGCAAAAGATGAGATGAGTCACTTCTTTTTTTGTCTATGGTAATCTTAAGACCTCAATGAGTCCAAATCCAAGAAAAAGTTTAAAATTAATGAATTACTTTGAATATTCTATAATAATAAAATTTGTATTTAAAAGCATTTCACTTTTGTATTTGTTCCTATTTCTGCATTTACTAAACTAGACATAACTAAACTAAAATGATTTTTTGAAATCTATTAAATATATAGCAATAATATACAATAATAATATATAGCAGCCATTTTTTGTTATGTTATTCTGTGCAAAATAATGGCTAGTCATCAGTCATAATTTGAAAAGTTTGCATCAATATCCAAATCCTGATTCTTAATATAAGGCTCCACAAAACATCACAAGCAGTCAGATATAGACAGCATCCAGAATAAGGTTGTCTGGGTCTGCTTACCAGAGTTGTTGCAGCTGCCCACTTCCACATTTGCGTCATCGATCCGAAATACCCATCTGCCAGGGAATCCTACATTAGTGGTGCCTTCTACGTCCACAATGTCAGCAGTGCGAGAGCCAGGGATGTTGAAGTAGCGCTTTCCGTCACCAGCGTTAAAACCTGCCTAGGAAAAGAGCAGCACAATGAGAGAAATAAAATTATTGTTCTGATGATTGCCTCACTATCCATTATATGAAATATGTAGAATAACATAAGGTCTAAGTAGTAAGTAGTAGTCCGTCAGTGAGAACCGAGTTGAAAAGTTATACCATACATTTTCTTAATTCTTCTTTTCTGTGCTCTTACCTGTGCTGCAATGCCCCCCAATCCCACCCGGTTCCCTCCACTGGTGGCGTGCATGCCTGTAGTCCACGTGATGTTATGGTATTGGAATATGGTGAAAGAAAGCTCTCCATCTGTAATGAGCACCACTTGGAATGTATTGACCTAAAAAAGAAAAAAAAAAGGATCAGCAAATCTGACAAATCAATCAAGATCTCATATAGTATGTTAAAAATACAATACCGGTGTTTTTGAGTTGCCTCCAAAGAAAGTAACCTTGTACCATGTGGAAATGAGGACCCATGAAGCATTGAAGTTTGGAAACTCAGAAAAGTAAGTCCTAACGTCATTAGAAGCTCTATTCAGAATGTCGGACGCCAGGCTCTCTCTGTAAAACACTCTTCCAGCGCGACGGTTGTCTACATCAGCCCAAAATGGTGCCACTGCCCTCCGGTCACCAGAGATGGGAAAAGCTACAGGTGTGAACTGAGAAACTTCCCTCAGGAAAGACACCAGGCCATTGTTGTTAACCTGGAAAGAGGGTAGTATTAAGGGCATAGATTCACAATAAATTAAGACCTCAAATGATGTAAATTCAGAATTAATATATAATGATATATAATTATATATTATAATATATAATGATAAACTTGCACTATGATGCACTATGTAACTTTCTTGGAGAGTAATCCACTTTTCTCCATAAAGAGAAATGTTATTGCTTTGCCTATAAAAATCTACAGTATGCCATTAACCCTGTCTATCTCTATGAAGACAAGCTGGTAACAGAATCAGGCCAAGTTACAGGTTAGATCTGTGGAGACACGATCCTGCCCACTGTAAGCAAATTCATGCAAGACTGATAAGTTTAATGTTATGTTGTGGAATATACTAGGCACAGCAATAACATCTCCATAGAGACAAGCAAGTGGTGAGACCCTCCACCAGAAAAGTTACATTCTGTACCTTTAAAGAACTACCAACCAAACTATTTAACTGCATATAAACTGAAAATTAAACAAAGTGACACATTTCTACTATGAATACATACAATACGGGTTGCGTGATAAAGTTGGAGAGGCTTTCACCGGCACATGTTAAAAACAAATCAAACATGAAATCCAGCAAGACATACAAAAACACTGACAGTATGTTCACTAAAACACTGACATAATATTACTTAGAAAAGTGGTCAAATGGACTGGCAAACTGCGCTGTGAGGTATTGGATGTTCCCATAATGGATGTTTGCACTTCCTGTGTAACAAACAGACATGACTTTTATTCGAAGAAATGAGAAAACCTGGCCTGAGCTGCCAGGACACCTGTGAAGTCATGGCACTGGAGAAGACCTTCATGGCCCTTTAAATCCACAGATGTGTGCTAACAGCAGAGTAACCAAATAAACGCACCCATCCTCCACTCGCCCACATGGCTGCTCTGTGAGAAATGCACTGTTAGCAGAAGACCAGAGCAACAGGCAGTTTATAGAAAGGCAGGATTTAGCTTATTCAGAGAACTTATCAACATTCACAAGGGAAAATTGTTGGAATTGTATGTTCTTCCTTTTGGATGTCCAATAAATTGAATAATGACTTAAGGTTTACATTGGATATCCTTGTCAACACAATTTTTCTCATTTGTTTTAAGCTCCGGAACTTGTGGTCAGAGTTTTGTACTGATTTGATTACAATGAACCACTGTATAAAAATGTGTTTTCTATTGTGCCTAATAGATGCTGAGAAGATAAAATGCATATAACCATAGTCTCTAAACCAAATAGAACTGCAATTTCACTATGTGCAATTACTGAATGTGAGACTGTAATTACTGAAGTAACATAATTTCCTATGTAAATGACAAAATATCCTATCTTATTATAAAACTGTAATAAATGTGCTGACCTTATAGTTTACTCTACAAACAGGTTTTGAAATGCATGTGATTCTTGTAGTTTAGCAGTTTATATTTTTGCCTTTGTTTAAATGTTAGTGCTCATTCAGCCACATTCAGCCATAGTAGGTGATGCCAGTTAAAAAGGATTAAACAATATTATACGGTATATTTTGCCTTCTACACTGTAAATGGGAGGATCATAATTGTGATGGGATCATCTGAGGCCAATTCTAGTATCTTCTGGGAATCATTTGGCCCTATTCAGTGGTTTAACATTTCTGGAATATTTTCAACAGCAAGGAATCTGACTTAGATTGGAGGCTGTGTTTAGCTTCAAAAAAAACTGACAACACAAGTATCCAAAATAAGGTGTCAAATGATTTGAGTAGTGAGGAATTATGTTCACACAAGCCTAAAGCGCAATTCTTGAAAGCTATTCATTCACCATCTCTGTTTTTCACAAGCAACATTATCCCCACTATGGTAGTATCCAGTTTCTCCTGATGTCAATGTGCCCAATGTTACGGTGACAAAGCAACATCAGATGGCCTGGCTTTTACTTCCTGAAAACATTATTTGAAGGATTTTACAGTAAAAACAGAAAGGGAAGTTTTGCTTGGCACAGCACCGGAGCTCAGTTAATTGCCCGACCACAGCCTTCCCCTCTGCATCAGCGCAAATGTGGCGAGAGCGTGGCCCAGTGTGGGTAGAGGAGGTCCAGTCCAGGGGTCAGCCAAAACACCATCTGATACAAAAACATAGGGGCGGGATGGATGAAAAGATGTCCGTGAAGCACTAACTCCACACACCCACATGCCACTAATGAGGGACTTGTGGTGGCAGTGGTTGGGAAAGCATCCATCTTACAACAGAATTAGTGTTAAGAGATCAAGCTCTACAAGACATGCACTTCATACTCCGATCTGGGGGTACATTTTATTGTCTAATCCAATTTCTTGTAGCATCTGGGGTTGTTTAAACAAGCATACATCCTCCCTGTTGAGTTTTTAGAAAAATATTTCAACATTGGTTCGACCTTATGGCATTACCCTGAATTTGAAATGCCCTTACATTACACAAAATCTCAAGACAGTTCCCATTTAGTCTAAGGGCTAAGAGAGAAGACTATTCCTTCTCACATGTATTTACTAGGAGCAAATTAGGGTCATTATTTACTCAGATCATGCAATAACCTATATTTGTCGACACTTACTGTATATTAAGATTTTAAAATCCACATCAATGGATTATAGTAAAGTTCACAAATCAACAGCAAATGTATTTATTTGAGATATAACAGTTGTTTTTTTTTTAGCCTAATTGCTCTTTTGCCCTTTTAAATATTTACTTATTAGTCTGTTCAAAATTGAGAATGACACATGGGCACATAGACACTGGTTTTCAATATAGGGCCGGTGCCGATATATGGGGGAATCCCTCCGATATCTCCGATACCAATATTGGAACCACTATATGTCCCATCTTTACTAATTCATATCTTGAATCTATATTTATATTAAAAGCACAGCACCCCATGATATTGTTCGCATTCCAGACATAGACAAAGGCAAATTCAAAAGAATAAACAAATCCTTACAAGCTCGCCAGTACAATTGCCTTAATAAGTATTAGTGTCTTTAGTTATATACATGTTTTAGGAAAGAGCAGGTAAGTACATTAGAAATCTAATGGGCAGTGCTCTGGTTTTTACTGCGCCATTATGGCCAATGTCTGAACCTGGGTGTGAACTGTCTACCAGCACAAAGCATCACTCTCTCCATATTTCATGTTGCCCCTTCAATCCACAACACCCTTGTTATGTCTGGGGAATTCTTTGCCGGAAATATGCAGGATTTTGCTTGGGTGGTTTTCTTAAGAGCCCAGCAATTTATGGGCTAAAATAAACTTTCATCTGGCTAAACTCAGGCCAAAACAAACCTCAATGAAAAGGTGCCCATGGATCAAGTCAGGAAAACATCAGTCTGCCTTGTCAAAAAGGAGGGCTCACAGTTACCAGCTTGTCCAGTTACATGACGAAGAGACCAGGCCCTGACAGTCTGTGTGCACTTAACCTAGGTTCACTTTTATCAGCCATAAATCCAGTCCAACTCAGAGGGAGTGGCGAACAGACTGAAGTGGAGGAGCAAATATGCATGTTTGCAATGTAAACTTTTCAAAATCAACTGGAAGTAGAGAGCCCTGACTAGGCATATTCCAGGATGATTGCTTAAAAATGTGACTTTTTGGTGGCTGCCCACGTCAACAAAATCAGGAATAACTGAATGGAGGGCATCAAACTATCATAGACAAACCCAAATCATGTTGTTGAGAAGCATGATCAATAATCACCCAAAGTCTATATAAAAAATCTAATGGCCTAATATCAAATCATTTTTGCACAGTAGTTGCTACCACTTGGTCTAAAAAAGGCAATTCTTGTCAAATCTGCCAAATACAAGTAAAAACAAAAATAAAAAACATACTGTTTAAATGACTCTGGTTTGTTATCTAGCTTACTACACAGAAAGGACATAGAGACAACCAACAGCTACATAAATATACACTAAAGCCTACCTCTACTGAGTGTGAGGAATGAGTGTAATGCCTGAGAAATATAAAGCAACTTTGAATAACTGAGTACTATATACAAGACAAAGTATTTTAATTATGACATCTCACTAACAATAAAATATCATAATATGGTTTACAGTAAAAATTAATGTAGTTTCCAACGAAACACAATCTGGCTTGCATTACTCACAGCAAGAAGGTTCCGGGTTGATTTGTGAGTTTGCATGTTTTGCCCTGTGTCAAGGTGGGTTTCCTCCAGGCACTCTGGTTTCCCAAATCAACCCAAAACATGCACAATAGGTAAAATGCTCCAGCTAAGACCAAGCCTAGGTCAAGATCAGGAGATGGGTTCCCAGGTACTCTTGACAGGTTGTCTCAGCAGCATTGAAAGAATGGGTCAAATGCAGAGGACAAATCTCCCTATCGGGGAAATATCTTCACTAGTTACTCTGAATACCCCATATAGAGTAGCAGACGATTATATCCTTGAAGTCTGTCTTGCGTTATCCATACATTTAGCAGCTAATTGTGCATAGCATACCACAACCTCAGTTCTGAAGCATCTGATATAAACTCCACCCTACCATGACCTGTAAAAAGTGATAAAATGATAACATATTATGGGCACATGTGTCTTCTGTATTGTGAACCAGCTCTATGTGCAAGTAATAGCATTCATGTCATTCATCTGGTGAATAAAAAGCACTCAAGCAGAGTACAAAGAATCATGAATGCACGCATCCTTGGCCCTATACACAGTGGTGACGAGCTGAAGTGAGTGAATGAAATTGCACAAGTGTTGGAGATCTGGAGTGAGGCAGATGAGCACTAACAGATGTTCCCAACGCAGTTTACAATTGCACATTCTTGGCACAAACTTTACCTTTGTTTACATGTAGCTGCTTGATTCAAAATATACAACTTTCAGATATATAATTCAAATATGTTAAATTTGAAAAAAAAAGTGATAAATTGGAGGGAGCCCATAAATTAGGAGAGGGACTTGATTTGATAAGATTTTCTTTTTTTTTTCATTTGACAATAAATACCTTTGATGATTTCTCTGCTCACATCTGCTTTTAAGCTTGTGTTCCTTCCTCTCTGACCTCGGATGTCCTCCTCCTTGTTCTATACATAAGTTGGAGTTTATCCGGTGTTGTTTGGAAACTCCTCCTGAACATACATCTGCGTTGTGTTAGGCCGATTGGTCATTTCTCAGCTAAAGCAGCTGGGAAGACCCCCGTTGTCCTGTCGGAGGCGTAGGAGTGAGGTGAACAGAGGGGGGTATATCGGGTGATAACAGGCTAGTTAGCAGTAGTGGAACTCGTTGTGCTTGGAAAACCACTTTAGAGGTTGGCTAAAGGATATTGTAACAGAATGACAACACTAAATCTTAATAAACTCTGAGTAAGAAATAGTTAATAATACCAATTATGGTATTCATTGTCACAATCACTGACTGACAAAACAATCTGCAGAGGACACACCAGGTCACACCAAGAAATATAGAATAAACTATTCATGGGTGTTTCTGTTTAAAGGTGACATTTTTTGTTTTTGATTTGTTTGTTTTAATTGCTATAGCAACAGTGCTAAATATTCATCACAAATGTACGGATAGACAAAATGTAGTACAAAATTTAAACTAGGCCTATGCCAGACTTAACCCATGGTCTGAAGCTAGGAGGACTATAATGAACTTAACCAGGACTGATCCACTGATAGAACTAAGCCAGTGCTTTTTAAACCTTTTTGTCTTTCATCCTGAAATTACCAACAGTATAGAAAATGGTAGGGAACTCAACTACTTACATTTTCTTTTTAATTGCAGACCTTATCCGAATTATTGCCTATGTGTTGGGGAGCTAGCTTAGTGGATCTAATTGCAGCTGAGTGGGAAAGAAGGCATGCTAAAGAGGTATCAGTCAAAATAATACCATGAGACAGCACCCGCAACCCGTCCACAATTAGTCTGGATGTGCAGCTTCCATGTGGCTGCCGTCCACTTGAACCAAAGTCCTCAGAGAAACTATTCATACAAATTTGCCTCTTAGCACTGGCTGAAATATTGCCTGTTCAAAGCAGTAAAGGCTCTCTCGTGGCAGAGATCAACATGTGGCCGCGCTCTTTATAGCAGATGTTTTAATGGATTCAGGTGAGGCGTTTCAATGAGCGTGACTGTAATTTCAAGTGCCTGCCACAATCTGTTATGCCCTGCGTGACTACAAAGTTACAGCCCAATGAGATGCAGAGCTAAGGAGGGATATCACATCTCAAGCTGCACAGCATTAAGAGCCATTGTATCTTGATTACCTGAACATTTGATCAGGGATTCACAAGAAAAACAACCTGTATCCTGTCTTGTCTTGTTTAATTGGATATCAGAT
>KN474456.1:41726-52268 GCA_000787095.1 Periophthalmodon schlosseri
GTTGCAATTCACGCCAAAATACATGCCAATGCAAATTAAGAAAATTTGTTATAGTGCACAGCTGTGTTACACATTCTTTGAAAACAGGGTAATCTGCATAACCTAGTATAAATGTGGTAGCTACGATCTTGAAAATACAAGCTTTGCTGGCACGTTTCTTAATTATAAACAGCTTGCTTGTGTCTGAGGTTTTAGGCCAATATAGGATCAATGTTGTTGACAGAGATGGACAATAGGACAAATCGTTATTCTAAGGCCTTGATAGACCAAGGTGTGAAAAGTGGTTGCACAGGATTAATAGACCCTTTAAAATAAAAGTTCAAAGATCATTACACTATGCAATTAGGTGAATACTCTACTGAGGGGTAAAATATGTTTGCAGTAGTTTCTAGATATATTTTTTACCTTTCCTTTGTTAATATTTAGCATACCCATATTATGCCATTATGCCAGCTGAATACGTGTCAATAATAGAAAGGCCATTGACAAAGGTTAGAGAGTTGAGATGCCTGAGCACATCGCCACAGTGTCACTGTACAGAGCTCAGTGTGAGGGTTCTTCTTTGGAAGAGTGACTTCATTCTATTGCACAAAAGCTCAGATTAGAAAGTTAACCTTTGACCGGGCCACTGTTGCCATGGATCCTCTGCCTCCCCTGGCTCAGGGTAGGAGGAGGTGGGGGATTCGTGGAGCGCGCACGGGATGCATAACCACAACAGGTGGTGTTGATTTAAGGGAGTTCTGCCTTTCCCCGAGCTGGAACAGAACCCAATACATGACAAAGGCAGATCAAAGTGTGTTTCATTGTGGTGCGCGAAAATCCTTGTCAAACCATTGGGCTTCCTCCCATGAGCGCTGTTGCCTCTCTCTCTCTAGCGTGCATACTTTTCCCCTCAACTCTGTGAGAAACAACTGCTCACAGATGCTGCGCGGCAACAGAGCGAACACAAACTGTCACTTCCTTTAACAGCTCTTTGTAGACTTATTAGACCAGGACTAACCACTGTTCGCCTAATAGTCCTGCTTTACGCTCCCACTGCGAGCTCTTTACAGTGCAGGAAGAGCAGATGTAAAGTAAGGAGAAGGTTATAGATGGTTATGACTCCAGCCAAGGGGGGAAAATGCGATATTCTTCAAATGGGGTTATACACACACACATGCACTCACATACAAACATATACAAATTCTCAAAGGGCAAAGCAATGTAGTATTTGGCTGCATGCCCACTTTCATGTCCCTGAGGCTCTTATACAATCCACACCATGTCAGTTTCTATTTCCCACTGCCAGAAGCATGCACACGCTCATAAACGCTGACACATCCAGACACATGCATAATGGGGATGCACAATATAAAAATAATGCAACTGATATAAATAAACTTATTAGATATTTCAATGTACTGACAATGTAAAATACAAACTTTCAAAGCTATGGCTAGAATTTCTATTTTAAGATTTAAACATACACCAATATAATAGTGAACATGGTCTAAACCATGTCTGAACTTAAATGTACAGTTAAAGGTGCACGATGTAACTTTTCTGGTGGAGGGTCTGTCACCAGCTTGTTAGATGTTATTGCTTTGTCTGGAATGTCCCACAGTATTAAATATACCTGTCATTTATTTCATTACAGGTTTTTGTTGCTAAGAAATACCTTGAAAAACATGAATTCTTACTGTGAGTGGGGACGCTTCTCCACAGATCTGATCTGTAATTTGTCCTGGAGACATTACCTGCTTGTCTCCATGGAGACAGATTTAGATTAGAGGTTTAATGCCATACTGCAGAAAAACAATAACATATTCATGGAGACAAGCCGGAAAAGTTAAACAATGCACCTTTAAAGTCAGTCTCAGCCAATAGTTTTTACAATAAATTTGAATTAATGATTTGTTTTGACCGTTAGACAGTCACACAACTTAATCCACACAAACCACTGGTGTTGTACTTACATAGAGTCCTGTGTGCCTGTCTCCAAAGAAAGGGAAAGCCACCGAAATCTCCACCAAGCGGGACCCTCCATCGTCGTGGGCCACGGTCTGGGAGTCCCCCCTGTCTGGTCCGAAGGGGTAGAAGTCCTCCAGGGGCACAGCCGATAGCACCCCGGGCGGTGTCAGCAGGGAGAGCAGGGTGCAGAGGCAGGACAGCAGAACCACCAACACCATGGCCCTATCCACCCCTGGGATGATGCAGCGCTGATGGGTGGGAGGGAGGAGCGCGCACCTGAGGCAACAAGAGCAGAGCGGCACAGGCAGAGAAATAGTACGTTCCTCTTCTCTCAGACACGCTGGTGTGAATGCTCCCCAGGCTGTTCTCTATCTCTCCACACTGGTTCTTTAAAAGTCAACCGGGCTTGTGTTGTCAAAGCGGGGAATACTGGAGATTCCTTGCATACTGCCTGCTGCTGCATGAGGTCCACTCCCGACTCACTGCAAGAATGAAAAAAGCAGGGTAAGCGTGATTCAGCTGAGAAGTTTTTCTTTTTTTTCTAACAATCCACTGATTTGGTCCCTGATGGTCAAGCTTAGAAATATCCTCAATAAAAGCTCTATTCTGCCTGCCAAAGGAGTTCTTTCAGTTTTGGCCCCACCTCCCCCACAGGGATTCACTACCTTGCATAATTAGCTCTTTCTAGCCAATAGCTGAAAGGAGGCTGGTAACTGGATAACCGCTGGGTGGATCTATGATAATCAAAGGGCTGCTTTAAAGAAACTTTGACAGGATTTTCCCCCTAGTTCAAAACTCTTACTATGTACAGTTGCTGCGGTGTACAAGGTAACACAGAGAGAAGACATGCAGTGCTGTAGGGGAACCACTCACAGCTGAAATGGAGGGAGAGGAATGAAAAGTAAATACTTACATATGATGTTTAGGCACTTGGGAAATAGCACTATCAGTGCAGGGAAGACCAAATATCTCTGAGTTTTGGGGTCATTAAGGGTAACAAAGTGAGTGCCAGATACATTTTTAAAGGAATGAGGATCTTCACAGACGGTGGAGTGAATCTGCTGGGAGACAACACTGGAGACAGTACTGGCAACAGAGAGCGAAGGTCATCTTCTCACCCACAACACTAAATCCACAAAGGCTTTTTTAATGGTGTGAACCAAACACATGCCTCCAAAGGGCAGTGCTGTCTTTCACAAAGTTCACAGACAAACTCTTTCCATAACACAGTTCTGTGGCCAGCTGAAATGTTATTGATTATCACACGTCAACAAGCTTTAAACAAAAACTGCTTTGATACACCCAGCTTTATTAAAAACAATCATACATTCAACAGTAATTAAGTTCATAAGTATGAAAATATGCAGTACCCTGTTACCATAATAGATCACATTATTGGAAATTCATGTTGCAATTAAAATATAAATATTTAGCATATTTGTTGATCGTAAGTGACATTTGAAACATGATTTGAAGATGACAATAAGTCAAACAAAACAAAATGTTTCTGTTGAATTAAGCTCCATCTAAGGAAACCTTTCATCACACGATTTCCTAAAAAATTGACACAGCATAAACAGACTTAGAAGCACCAACTGTAGAGAGCCAGAGGAAATCCTTAAACAATTTGGCACATCCAGTCCACTCATAAACAAAACACTCATTGTTTGTTGTTGTTAAGTTTTGCTGCAGATTAATGTAATCCGTGTGCACATGTGCATGGGTGGGAGCAAGTGCCGAGGGCTGTTTGTGTCCCAAATGTGGATGTAGCTCGTAATGTAGCGTTTTTGGGAGTCTGCCATAGGAACAGTGAATGTGGCGTCAGGGGTGCTACATACTTTCTGCCTACACGCCGGGTTGCAGCATCTGATGAAAATAGGACTGTCGTCTACGTGTCTCCTGATCGAGTTGCTCTCTGAGAGTCAATACCTGAGCAGACAAAATAAAAAACAATGAGGTTGGATTACAATATTTTAACGGCAAGCACCACTGTTCTTGTTATGATACCTGCTCCTCCAAGCATCTGACCCTCTGGCGATGAGCCTTCTCCCGGCTCTCTAAAACCTGCTCTGCCTGGAGCTGGCTCGCTCTCAGACGCTCTGTCTCCAAGTCCAACTCCTGGTGATGCCGAGTTGTCACCTCTAGGAGGCGCTGTGCATGAGAATGCTCCAGCTGGGATATATGAGCCTGGATACACGCACATTACATACATGCATTTGTGCACGTGAATTACAACAAGTAAAAATAGAGCAGTGAAAAGACTGAACAACACTGTCTTCTGCTGTTGCTGTGGAGGTGGAGTGTAAGTGGGGGGTGTA
Organism: Periophthalmodon schlosseri; assembly: GCA_000787095.1. Lineage (NCBI taxonomy): Eukaryota > Metazoa > Chordata > Actinopteri > Gobiiformes > Gobiidae > Periophthalmodon > Periophthalmodon schlosseri. Next base: position 45,995 of record KN474456.1, read on the forward strand.
GGGGTTACTGAGGTCATGAACCTGGGTTCAACGGGTTTCTCAGCTCAAACAGATATGTGAAAGGATACTCAGTGTGTATTGTACACTATAATCCACAGGCTCTCTACAATAAAGAACAACCCAACAGTGGCATGACTTGATAAAACTTCAATAGTAAATCAACATCTGAGAATGTCAATGATTTATTGATCTCCTGGACTTTGCAGTGGCTCACTGTGACTCACCTTCTGCTCATCAGTTTTGTTACAGTTTCTAACCTCCCTACACTTCTTTCTCTCTCTTTCTGGTTGTTAAACTGGTCTGTTAAGTGGTCTGGTTCCTGTTGGAATTCCAGGAAAACATGTTTTAATGTAAGATGTTTTAAAGTAACTTCATTTTGATTAAATAATTACTGATTTAAAAGTATAGTATATTTAATTTTGTCCCAGTCTAACCTGCATTTCTCTATGCTTTTCGGTAATCTCCTGCTCCAGCTCGTGGATAGTTTCCCCCAGTCTCTGCTTGTCTCTGGTCACTGCTGCCGCCTCCTCCTCTTTCCTTAACCTCTCCATCTCCACCTGACAACAGCGACACAGTGACACAACTTGAACGACTTTACCATAATCGCCCTGCTTTTATGTGCCGTCCTGTAATGCATGTAGCAGAGACCAAGCAAAGAGCTACTTCTCAAAGTCCACCTACATGTTTCCACTACCGCGTGACAAATCCTATTAATATGAACTAAATCAGATGTGATATCCAAATGATCTCCTGCTGTCTTGATTTATGTAAGGTAAATGGTCATTTTTGTGTGTTAATGCTTTTCTAATGACACCACAATGTGGCAAAATGACTTCTGACTCCTTATATATACATATATTACTCCAGTTCTGGCCTCTTTGCTTAAAAGTATTTCCAGTAGTTTTAGATTTGACATTAAGATGATTTTATTGCATTTAAAGCCTTTTGTGGCTTGGCTGCATAACTTTTAGTACCTCAGATCTTTTACCTCATATAACTCTATGGGAGTTTTCAGGTCTCTTCAGGACTTAAGGCCTGGTGCAGTCCTGGGACTCAGTGTACTGTTTAAACTATACAGTAGCAGTAAGAATCCATCTTCCACTGTGGCTGCTGTCATGGCAGCAGATACAGCTTTGTTTTGGTGTTCAGAAACTAAATACAAAACCTGGCTTTCCACTGAGTGGTACAGCTTAGGTCACTAAGGGGCAGTTTGAAAAGACAAAAATTTCTCATTTTAGCAGTACACGACCTGAGATACTGTGTCAGTGTTAATATATAATTCACTACAAATGGAAAACTTGTAAAAAACTTAAGTTGTGTGGTGATTGTGTGACTATACAGTTATATACCAGTAATCAGGATTCCTTTAATGGGACATGGCATCCCCTGCTGGACAACCTGCTTAATAGATAGACAAGACTATGAAAAAGATTTAAATATCAAATAATATATATATTATGACAAAGGTGACTAGGGTAATGTGTTTTAATAAGTAAAAAAAAATATATATAATAATAATTTTTAAAGTTATTTGTTTTGATCCACTGCATGTTGCTACATGTCTGACCTTCTCCAGGGACTTCTTCAGAGCTGATTTGTCTTTACTCAGACGTGTAACTTTCCTCTCCATCTCTGTCCTCTCACTCTGAACATTTTTCAAGGCGCCTTGGAGAGCATTTATTTTCTCCTGCAGATCATTCTTCTCTTGCTGGAGCTGCTGTAGTCTCCTTTGGCCATCAAGGTCTGCATTTTGTCGCTGTGTCAAGCTCTGGAACACAAAGTGTACATTAATAAACATAATCTAAATCTGCACACTTACCCTGTTTAAATTACCTCCTTCAGTGTGTTATGAAGTCTTTCCAGCTCTGAGTATTTTAGCTCTGAGTCTTCCTGGCTCATTTGAATGTTTTGGGTTCTCTCTGTCAGAGAGTGGTTCAGCTTTTTAGACTCAGAAAAAGCTTTTCGCGTTTTATCCAGATGTTCCTGTTGAGCATGAAATTAATTGATCTTTAAACATAAACTTAATTGATTCACCCAATTCTTTCTTATGTATAGTGTCTGAATTCTTGGTCCGAATAACTTAACTCACTTTTCCTGTGAAACCCAATGTAAAATGATAGATTTATGTTAAGTATTGCATGTTTTTGTTTGAACAATATCCCTGAATGTGTAGCCCCAAAGCTCTCCCGAGAAGAGAATTAATGAGCTGCCCAAACATTTTACTACTGCATGTGTAAGGGCCTTTAGGAAAACTTCAGCTGTAAGGTAAATAAAAATGGTCTGTCTGGAGATGAGGAGGTTACGTTATGACATGGTAAATCAAAGCAAGTTCAATACAATCCTAAAAGAAGGAATTTGTTGAATGTGTTAATAAATACTTTGTCACAGTGTTCTTGTTGAAAGAATCCTAGCTTGCTGTACCTGTAGTGTGCGCCGGTCCTGCTCACTCGCACTTAGTGCTCTCTGTAACTGAGTGATCTGCTCCTGTAGAGAGTGTGTGCTGTCGCTCACAGAGGAGGACAGTTTGTGGAGCTGCTCCTTCAGCTGAGCCTCCTGTGTTTCAGCTCGAGACAGTTGTGTGTTAAGCCTCTCCTCGTTACACCTCAGAGCGGAGCACTGGTCCTCACTATCTCCCAGCCTCCTCCGGAGCTCCTTTAGCCTGAACTGCAGTGCTCCTGCCTGGGCCTCCAGCTCAGCTGCTTTGAGCTGAGCTCTCTGGAGCTCTCCCTCCATTGTGCGCTGGGACAGCTCTAGGCATTTCACCTGACCCTCAGCTGCCTCAAGGGCCTCCTTAAGCTTCTGCTGCTCAGCATTAGCCCGAGATCCTGAGCTCTGATACAGCTCCAGTCTGTCCTAGGTATAAAATTACTGATTGAATTAAGGCAAAAGAAGTTGTTTATTTCACTTTTTAATATTCAACATTTACACTTACTTGCAGTGCCCTCGACTCTGCTTCTGCTGATTGTAGAGTATTTTTAAGGTGAGTCAGTTCATCCTGAAGGCCTCTTTTCTCTCTTTCAGTTCGGTGTGCTGCTTCCTCCTGAAGAGTTAAAGAAGTCAGAGCTTTGTGCAAGTGCTCTTCCACCTCCCTTTTTCCTAAAACATAAAACCGTTTATTCAGATGAAGAGACAGTGGTTAAGTAATATTGACTTGAATATCACAAAGTTTACATACCAGCCTCAGATTGTTTTAAGGACTTCTGGAACAGTTCAATTTGACTGGAAGATTTTTTAAGATTGTCCTGGAGTTCTGTTACTTGATATCTTAAATTGTCAATTTGAGCCCATGCTTCATCCTACATTTGAGGTTACAGTATAATAATAACGAGTGAAGAGCTGTGTTTTAGGATAGTAAAATGAATGTTAATGGTATAACTATATTTGCACAGATTAAACACACCCTGTCTCTCCGCGCCTCTTTCAGCTCCTTCTGCAGTTCCTGGAGTACAATTTGCACTGTTTCTACATCCAGTTCCTCAGCCTCAGTAGAACTCCACTTTTCTCCATTAATATTTTCTAACAAAGAATATTTTGTAAATCCATTAACATAATACAGAAATACATTACAAACAAACACCTGTAGACATACTTTTAAAATGGTTTCTCCATGGAGACGGAGATCTTCTGTGAGAACCATTTGTAGCCGGCGTGTGGTTAAGAACAGTGCGGCGCAGTGCTGAGTGCAGCCCAGCCAGCTGTGTCTCAAGATCTCTTCTTCTAGCATTGCCCAAGTGGAGCTGCTTTTCCAGGCCCTGTGTCTTACTCTCACTGAGGTCTCCCTGCATTGAGAGCTGCCTGATCTGGACCATAGCATCCTCTAGTGCCCCCTCCAGCTGGGCAGTGGCCTCTCTGTGCCTCTGCTCACGTAGCAACTGACTAGACTCCAGTTGTAGCACAAGTTTTTGGTTTTGATGCTCAGCTGTTTCTAGTTCAACCACACGCTGCTGCAATCCTGCAACCTGGAGAAAGAACCACATTGTAATAAAATCCTCTGGCACCAACATGTATCCCTGAATGTGCAGCCCCATTCACAAGTTCATCCATCAACTTCAGTGCACAAAGAAAGAAGTTTTTTTGTTGATGGAAATTGTTTAAACTTGGAGACAATTTATGCTACATGATTCTTTTAATACATTTTGGAAAACTGAATTCTTGTTGTCTGTAACTTCCTGGGAAGAGTATGTATCATGAGTGTATGTCCTTGTGTGGGTTTGGGCTAACAAACGAGTAAACAATAAAACTGACTTGACTATCCAAAATGACAATACCCTGCAGCCAAAGCAATAACATCTCATGGGAAAAAAGAGAGACTTGGCAGGCCCCCCACCAACAAACTCAAAATAAAATACACCAATTAAAGCACATTTAAGACTGCCAAACTGGAATGAAATATAAACAATGTTCTACTTGTAATATGCATATATCCTTTTATAGAGACTCCTACCTCACTGAGTGCTGCGTCTCTTCCAGCATCACTCTCCAGCAGTCTCTGTTTTAGAGTGAAAGCCTCACACCGTGCCTCCTCTTCTTTCTGCTCCTCTTGACAGATACGACCGTAAAGCTCCTTCAGCTCCTGTTTCTGCTGTTTGTTCTCTCCATCAAGACTCTTCACCTGGATGTTAAACACAATGGTACATTTGTACATAAACAAGACAATCAAACAATTGATATTTTACCTGTCGGCGCAACTCCTGCAGCTCCCTGCGTGCTTCCAGGCGAGATTTCTCCAGCTCTCTCAAAGTGCTCCGAAGAGTAGAGGCCTCCTGTTGAATTGAACTTCTACATTCTTCTAAGATGGAGACTTTTTGCTCTCTCTCTTCTGCATTCCGTCTCAAACTTTTAATACACATCGGAAACACAATCCCTTTGTTAACACCCACACCAAATACTAATATTGACAGGCTTACTTGACACCTAAAATTCACCACCTTACCTGCTATTGTCACTTTCTGCTTTCTTGATAAGAATCCTCAGCTCAACATTTGTCTCTTGAATGGCCTCCTTTTCCCTGGTCTCATCTGCCAAGAGTCTTTTAAGATCCAGCACTTCTTTGTGTTGCTTGTCTCTCTCCTGAACACTCTCCTGAAGCCCTCTATGAGCCTCAATCAGCTCTGTTCGGAGATGGACTACTTCATCTTCAGCTTCTTTTAACTGCCGGCAGAGGCCTTCTACCTGCATGTTCAACAAACATATTACATTTTGAGTTAAAATGTATGTGTCATAAACCTCCATCTGTATGTAAGCTTAAAATTACATTTTACAGTTTATTTTAATAAACGTGTCTCATCATCTGCACTTCACTTCACTGCAGCGGCAGGTGCAGGTGGGTAGACCTGCACAAAAGAGGAGAGGCAGCAGAGCAGGCAGAGGCAACAAGCCCTCCCCTAGGGCCCATATGGGCCTGGCCCATAACAATAACTCCTTCTAGGGGTGTAAGCCTTTATTTGTTTAGTCAAATAATCAGTCAATTGCATCTTAGTTGACCAAAATTTGTTTTTGTCGACTAATTATCTTATTGAAATGATAAAGGATTTCAATTGGCCGCAGCAGAAAAATGAAAAAATAAAAATAAGGTAATAAGTTAGCCGGAGATTTAGGAATGAACTGTGAATTCAATGCACAGGGCAAGTCTTTAGTCTACCAAGAATTTCTTATGCATTTTCACGTAATTGGGTGTCTCTTAAAAATCCAAATGCTGTATGCACAATCTCATGCTACTCTGTGACCTATATTCTGTTTTAAGGCATTATGTTTAGTGTGAGGAATAGGGAGGACGGCGCTTATCTTGGCATGGATAAGAGCCAGTTGGGCTCAAAGCCAGGTGCTGTCTTTCCCCATCTCTGTGCTGCAGCTTCAAGTGTAAAGAATCCACAGAGTGCAACATGATAAACAGCAGCCCCCCACCCCGGCACGGAGGGGCGGAGGGAGGGTGAGGAGCAGGGTGAGGAGGAGTGCTGTACTCAGAGGCCACACAAGATGCTTTTTCTTCTCATAAACTTTAATGTGAGAAAAAACAAGCCAGTGCAGATCCAGCCAATTATACTTTATTTTATCTGATTCTTTGTGGAGGGGAGAGGAGGAAGGGGCAGAGAATATGAGGGCAGCAGTGTTGTGTTATGTGGATGAGACAGAGGGACCTGGACTCCCAGTGGAGCCAGCCTCTCGCTGCTGCAGGGGAGAAAATAAACACTCCCCCACTGGCTTATTTACACAAGGGGTTAACTCAAACTTTGATTTCATATTTTGGTACCAGGGACCATATCCTCCCATCTTG
>KN474456.1:52325-66532 GCA_000787095.1 Periophthalmodon schlosseri
CCTTCCTAAATGCTCTCTTGAAGCGCTACATACATTCACACTCCTCCTTTGTCACTGCGTGACATGAGAATTCTGAGATGGGATTAGTAAAAATAATTAAACAGTGAATAGAGTAGACCTTGGCAGCCAAATCTGACAGCGTCACAGAAGCATGACTTGATCTACAGCAGAACGCAGCGGTCCAAACCTCAAACTCTGCTGCTGTGGCTCCACACAGCCCCATTCACTACAATCTGAGAAGACTAAAGAGACAGAGTGAAGACAGGACGATGCTCCATTTAGATTTTTTTACTAAAACCAAACTGATAAACAATCCCCTGGTCCTGACTTTCCCGTCATTTAGACCAATACTTTACAGCTCTGCCTGAGTCTAATGAGGTGACTCTGAGGTTGTTGTTTTACTGAAACGCCCAGCGACCCTTGGCCTGCTTTTCTGACCTCAGCCAACCCTAAGAGATGAGATTTACTGCTTTCATTTAACTTGGAGATGTATGTCACTTGGCCCAAATTGTACTGTAATTGCACTCTTCTGTTTATATTAAGGTCAGTGGAGCTAAAATTTATACTGGGGAACTTTGGAGAGAGAGAGCGTGCAGCGGGAATTTGCCTTGTAGATTATGGCCCTGCGGACTACACACCTGAAGGCGTCCTGATGCTAGTAAAGCTCTGCGGCACAGGCCAATGTCAACAGTGGTCTTTGGTAAATGGCTCTCCCCCACTCTGTACTAATTGGTATAAACTCCCCCTCCTCCCAGCAGAGGCAAATCCAAAGACTTATATTTACGCCAAGTCAAACACGGCTGTAATTTCCCATCCATTTCCATGATTGTACAATCCCTCAGTGTCATTTATTGGGTGACTTGAAATCTGTAAGGACTTTGATTTGTTTGTTGATTTTAATGTTTAAGCGTCGAAAACAAAATTTCGTTTAGATTAGATTGGTTAGGACGTATGCATTCAAACAAAAGAAGCAATAGGAGTTTAAATACTGCATTTCCAACTGCAGTATGGGGCTAAAATGTTTGAAATATTCTCACCTCCAGCTTAGCCCTTTCCCTTTGTTCATTCAGCTCTTTTATCTGCTCAGTCAGACTCCTCTTGTCAGCCTCATGTGCATCCAGAGACTCCTCAAAGTGAGTCTGTAGCCGTTGCAGCTCAGAGCGAAGGACATCCAGTGCATTCTGAAACAATTATTCAGTATTCAAATCAAATCAAAGTAATAGCAATATCAGCATTCAGTACACTATGTACTTCAAATAAAAACATGGTGGTCTTTTTACCTTGTCCTGCTCTTGTTTGCTGTGAGCCTCTCTCTTAATGCGCTCCAGTTCCATCTCTGCAGTGGCCAGGTCCTGATCCAGAGCTGCCAGCTTCTCAGCGAGGGTAGCCTTCTCGGCCTCCATCTGGGACAGAGCCTGCACAGAAAAACAAAGTCAAACTCCATTGTAAATCAACACAGGAAGCCCAATTCATGCTATTCTAACTTATTTACTTGTGATAGAGTTTATTGCATTGTATTGTATGTAAGTATTTTTTTCAAGGCTATGAAAAAAGATCAAATGTCTAATGTTTTAAAATGACTTACCGAGGCATGGGTTCTATCAGGACTTTGTTTGGCACAGGTTCAGTTTTGTTGAGGTAAAAAAACAACTACCAGGAAAATTGTCATTTTTTTATGTTTTAAGTTTCATGTTTCCCTGTAGAACATTATTAGGATCAATTTTCAAAAGGGGAAAGTTGGCAAAAAGCAGGCCAAGAGTAAAGTTTTTGAATAAGTCATTCTACAAGTGCCCTGAACCAATCAAACATGTTCCAACCCCTCCCTCACCAGAAAAAAACATATATTATTGTATTTAGAAGGGCTCATAAACTACGAGGAATGTCAAACCACACACATGCTGCTTTTCGCTCTCTGTGTTCAGGAGGCTTTGGTTGGACTCATGCTGAAGTTTGGCCAGCTCCTCCTGCACCTGCTGCAGCTCCTTCCGACTGAGCAACTGCTGCTCCTCACACTGTCTCCTTAGCTGCTCCTCAGCCCGCTCCCTCAATGCTGCGAGTTCTGCAAACTCATGCTCCTGTACATAAGATTACACACACTTACAAAGGGGCGAACCACAAATACTATAAAGTACTCCTAATTGTAGCGTACCTTCTGCTTTTGTTCAGCCTCCAGTTGCTCTTTGTGAATTTGCTCTTTCTGTTTCAGGACTGCTTCTGCGTTCCTTTCCATCTGAACCAACTTTTCCTTCAGTTTACAACGCTCTTGTGTGGCTGCATCAAACTGACTCTCAGCATCTGCACGCATGTCTGCTACTTCACCTGGAAACAAAAATGCCAAATTTGACCAATACTGTTTAGTTCCCAATTGCTGATGCAATGAAAACGTAAATGGTGATGTTATTGGTTTGCCTGGAATGATCAACAGTATGGTATTAAACCTATGTATCTCTATGGAGACAAGGAGGTGACACCACCAGATCAAGTTACAAGTCATGTTCAGGACATTTTTCTTTTTTTTTTTCTTTAGAAAAATAAATACAAGATTGATACACTTATTGTTATACTGTGGATCATGAAGGTAAAGCATTGAGGTCTTTGGAATCAGAAACTGCTGATGGTTCCTCAAACTCATTTGAGGATTGATCCTTCTAGGTTGTTACTCACAGACTCTGGAATGATCTTCTGCTGCACACGTTCACTTGACTCTGTAGTGTCAAGTGAACTTCAAAAGACAACTCAAAACTTTGTCATTTGGTCAAGCTTTTTCATTACAGCATAGTGCACTTTCAAATATTCAGATTAAAGGGGACAAAGATTTTTCTTCTTTTTTACTGTATGCCACTGCCATAGTCTTCACAGTAAAACATGATTCATGATTATAATGTAAGCATTCAGTAGTAGTAATTCATTTTGTAGAACTGAGAGACAGAATAATTTGACATAGTTTTGTACTTGACAATGCGTAGTTCTGGCAATAACAAAAGGTTGCTTCTCCATGTTTTAACAACTCTTATCTGAACCATGTGTGTTAGTGTGGAGGTGGGAGCGTGGTGATCTTGAGGTCCAGCTGCTGTGGAGCTCACACATGAAATATGGCTCTCCTGTGGGCTGCTGGGATGGGGGCTTGGCACAGAGGACAGAGAGGTCTCAGAGGGAGCGGGCTACTCACGCGTCAAGGCCTCGTTAGCAGCAAGTAAACTGTGCCTCTCCCCATCCATCCTGCAGCACTCGGCCTCCAGAGAAGAAACAAGCTCCTGGCTCTCAAACAGTGAGGTCTCCAGCGACTCCTTCTTCAACCTGATCAAAAAAACACCGCAAACAAGGATTAGCTCTCAAATGGACTGAACCACCAGGTGTATAAGACCATAAAACGCAATAATCCAAACATAACTATTTGACTGGAAACACTCAGTTGTTTTCTTTGGCCTAATCAGACATATGAGCTGGTAATTACTGTAATCATGAATGAATCCTAGCAACAAACATAAGTGGGATTGTGGTTCTCCCTTTTACTACTAGTTAGCTACTAACATGTGGTCCCTAAACTAAAGTGTTACTAAAAAACAAAGAAAAACCCAAACATATTCTTATTCCCAACATTTTTACTATTGCAAACCAATCAAAGAAATAAGGAATCTACATTTGGAGAAGGTTCAAATGGTGCTACTACACAACAGCAGAGCTTGTCCTGGTGTAAATGTAGGTCAGACCACATGAAAAGAAGCACACAAACAAACCTAAGTGCTGCCAGTTCCTCCATGAGGTCGGAAAGCTTTCGCTCAGCAGAGCTCAGTTTGACTTCCAGAGAAGCCCTGTCCCTGGCCAGCTCGTCTCGTTCACTGGATGCTCTCTTTAAGGCCGTGCTCTGAGTCCCCAGCTCCCTCCTGCACGCACACAGCTCCTCTGAAACACTCTGCATCTGCTTGTTGACCTGGAGACAAACACAAGCACAAATACACTTCAGCGTACTCTACTACTGTAAATGAGAAGATGGAAAAATGTCAGCGTAATCTTTCTGTGTTTTTATAAAGAGTTCAAAAAACATGCACAAATATCCCAAACACCTGAACCCAAGTGTGTTTATAAAGGTTTTAACTGCTCTACGATACAGATTCTAGGACACTGTAGATGTAGTATGGCCCCTAATCTGATTATTTTACATCCATGAAAAAGATAAAGTGAATGTGAAGATTTGTAGTCATAGCTATGAGGGACTACAAACAAAATGTACAAAAGCAGTACCATAAGAGTCAATGGAAAGACATTTCTTATAATCAATAGAATGGATTCTAAACTCAAATAAAACTATTTACATTATAAGGGGAAAATAGCTGCTATAATTGCATCATAAGTATACATTGGATAACCATTACCATGTACCCTTTATTTATGCAAAAGGAACTTTGTATACCAATGCCATGCAGATTATTTATGTACCATTAATTAAACAAAATACAAGGCAACCTAAAGGAACTGCAAAACCATTACAAATGGACAGCCCCAAGCGAAACAAAAATGATTGGTGGGGTGCAATTTATCTTTCCAACTACAGCTTAAAGCCCTGAGCCTATATTTGGAAAGTAAAATAAAACAACTCTGCACATGTGTAATTCATGTGTACTGCGCAGAGAATGTTGGCACTTAACTCATAATAACTGTGAAGCAATTAAAACTAACTGACCTCAAACTATTTTCTGTGAAAATAAACCTGCACTTGAGGTTTTGAGTCTAGTTTGTGTATAACTACAAAACGATTAGGTTTACAATATATCATTGCAATGTGTTTCAAAGTCATTTTAATGTAGAAAAATGAACTCACTTTAACAAATTGTTACTTCACAATGACTTAGTCCACATTAAATACTTTGACCTCAGTACATAGTGACGAGGATAAAGAACAGTTCAGTGAGTAGTGTCCAATAATATAATAATATGATGAAACATGAGCATGGTGCAACAGAGGCCATCCCAGGGCTTGTCTCTGGCACAGTAAATTTATTTTTGCAGATATCTTATCTAAAATGTTTAGGTGGAATTTGTCAAATTGTTTAGGTTTGTAATATTCTGAGCTGGGAGAAATGTGGGTATCCCAGCTTCACATTGGGAACAGATAATAAAACATTGGATTCTTCTCATTCTTTGAAAGGCAGGATAAATCTGGATGTGTTAAGGAAGTACTTTGGGTGTTCAATTCATAATGTTACAATAAACCCCTCAGGATATTATATGCCTTTCTATTTATCATCTCCATTTCACATTTGTTCATGTAAATCCCTTGCTTGTTAGGTCCCAAGTTGCCCATAAAGCACTTAGTGAGGATACAAATGATCTGCATATCCCTGGAAAGACAAAAGACAATGCAGATGTGTCCTGTGTGTGCAATTTATTTTAACATGACAACAGGCCCCACAAACGTGTTGAAAGCAATTCATAACATTGGGCTAGCTGTCCCAGGTGTGAGCGGCCGAGGCGGACCTGAGAGAGCTGCTCTGTGGCCTGTGTGTTCTCTGTGTGCAGCAGCCTGAGCTCAGCCTCCAGCTCCTGGAGCATTCGCTGCATGTGGCTCAGGGACTTCTCCAGACTCTGTTTCTCTGCCAGCAGATCCATCATGTCCTGCTGCAGCCTCACGACCTCCTCTCTGGCTGCAGTGCGCTCCACCTCAGCTTCACGTCTGCGCTCTCCAACTTCAGCCTTCTCGCTCTCTGTCTGTAAGGGGAAAAAAACAACAACTTTTTTTGTTGTTTTTACTCTCTTAAATAGTTCAGTGACTGACCTGCAGCAAAATCCGGTTGAGTTCCACCTTGTCTTTGGCTAAGCCTTCGCTCAGAGTCGCCATCTTCGACAGAGAGTCTTGTAGTGCAGCCTCCTGATTCTGCATTTTGGCAAGAGAGCGCGCCTGTGCGGTGCACTGGGACTCAATCTGAAAATGTTATTGATGAAACATCATTACAAGGTGAAATAAATGAAAAGAAGGAACCAAAAAGTATTTTATTTACCTTACTGAGAGCCAGAGCAAGACTAGCCTTGTCATCTTCCAGCAGCTCTTTTTGAAGAGTCATTTGACTCAATGCTTCTTTAACCATCACCAGCTCCTTACGTACATCAGAGTGCTTAGATTCAAGCTCCTCAAGACTCCTCTCCCTGAAAAACACAAAAATATTTACCAATCTCTTGCCCCAAAGTTTGTTGGTCGGATTACATGTGCATATTCAATTTCCCACTAATCATTTTTTGCAAATGAAACCTGAGATGAAAAAACATCTTTCTTGCATGACTGCAGTAATGTAATGTAAATGATTTATGTTTGAATCCAAAGTGGTTGTGTGGCAGACCAGTGACATGTGTTCCTGATCTGTGGTGTAAACAAACAGACTTTGAGGACAATGGTTGGTGACAGTGCAGAGTGCAGTACTACCTCCTCTGGGCCTCTGTGTGCTGTCGTGTGAGCTGCAGCTGGAGGTCCTCTCTGTGTTGCCTCAGGACGTCCCTCTGTCTCTGCAGCTCCTGTGATGAGCCTCTCAGTCTGTCCAGCTCCACCTGCTGGGAGTCCACTTCCTGCTGCAGTCCTGATACCAGCCTCTCCAGGCTACTCTTCTCACTGGGAGCAATAAAAGACACTGTTAACAAACTGTTATGGAAGCATTTAAAGCTTACTATGTTCAAATATTCAAATGTTCTAATGTACAGTGAACCAAGAATGATACGCACCTGGAGATGAGTTCTAGTGAGCTCTGGAGCTCTTTCTTGCTTTCCCTGAGATTTGCCTCCAGAGCTGTTTGTGCCTCTTGACTTTCTCTCTGAGCTTTCTGGATCTTCTGCTCTAACTCTTTCCTCTCAACATCATTCTCCTGAAGTCTGACGCACAATGTGCTGACCTGCTCCAAAGCATCATCCAGACACCCACGCAGGTCCTTCAAAAGGAAGATACACTTATTGAAATGAAGATAGAAGAAGATACAAACATTGAATTTGATGGTTGTTCGACACTTCCTTAAAGCAATACATAAGGCTGACCTGTGTTTGCTTCTGTTGTTTAGAAAGAGCACTCTGAACAGCTATCAGCGTGGGGTTTCTTTGAGGAGACCAACCATGATGAAGGAAGCTGGAAGGACTATCAGGGCTGCCATTATCATTTTCACTAATCACCATCTGGATATATTATAAAAAATATAAAGAAATGTAAGGAATCATTGGGTTTATATATATGAGTGCTAGACAGAAACTCCAGGTGATATTAAACTTAACAAACATTGTTATGTTAATTCAGCTCATGTCTGACCTGGTGGATGTGGCATATGACCTTCTGCAGAGCTTGGGTTTCTGTTTGTAGAGTCTCCATCTCTGCTTTATCCTCTGCTCTCCTCATCTCCTGAACAGGAAACCAATAAGGTCAGATAAGCACACATACAACTCTCTTGACATTGTCCAGCTGGCAGCTCTTGAGACAAGGAAGTTATGGACTTTATCAAACTTAAACCCAAAGTCCAGACCAGAGCCAAATCTGACCCCTTTTTAGCACTGGTTTATCTGGCACCTCCCTGCCCTGATTACCATCCTGTGCAGGCTGATCTGCATGGTGTCCAGGCTGGCGTCTTTCACACTGCTCTGGGTTTGTAGATGTTTGACTGTGTCGCTCAACTCCAACATTCTGAAACATTCAAAGTAATTAACAATTTTACAATACAAGCAAAAAAAAAGGCAGGAGTGAGAGGGATTACATGGTTTAACATGAACATAATGTTCCATGCATTTTCTAATAGTGTTAGTAATAGTATTTGCATTTTTGGAGCCTAAATGAATGAAGTAGCAACATATCATATGCATTGATATTCTTTAACCCCGACATAAAGCTCCATCAATTACTACTTAGGCTCTGGCCCAAGTTCTCAGCTCCAAAGACCTACACTATCATTTTCCCTGGACACAATTTGAGCAATAACCCTCTGACATGGGAGTTATGATCAAAGGAGATAAAGGTAATCAGATTTCATGTTTGAAAAGCCCTGATCCTTTTGTGTTGAACCACATCAGCAGTAGTTAAATGGAAAGATGAACAGAGCTGTACTGATCAAAGTTCCCTAATGACAAGAATGTGGAGTTTGTAATTGATCTCTTTGAACTTGGATGTCTAAGCTTATATTTCAGAGTTTTGACTTTGCACAAAAGACTGTTTGAATATTTGAAAATGATGTAATTATGTGATCATTTATAAGGACAGCCCTTTGAATTTATTTGATAACAATTCAATTTTATCAACTGAAATAGCAACAAGATGATTCTGGAAGACATACTATATAATATAAAGTTGTTGTTATTTTTTTTTAAATCTGATATCACATCTATATTATGGTTACTGAGTTTACTTAACAGTGCACTATGGTCTGCCACCAGCTTGCCTCCATTGAGACAGTAGATAAGGCGAACAGTGGAGACTCACAGATGGCAGGTTTCCCACCAGAAAAGTTATAAATTGCACCTTTAAAATATGATTTAGAGAAACACAATATAGTATAGAAGTTTTTATTAATTGTATACCTTGAATTCAGCTCCACTTTCTCTGCGTCCCATCTGCCCTGTAACTGCATGGCTTCTTTTAGTTTGTCCTTCAGTTGTCGCTCCACTTCTGATTCCTCACCACGGGGGGTGCTCTCCCGTGTGACTCTGGCCTTTAGGTTCATGCAGACTCCATGGAGTTCTCTACTGACAGCTACACACTCCCCACGCAGCTCTGACAGGGTCCTGATCAAAACAATCACAAATAGGACATAGATTCATATAGGTAAAAGATAATCTGGTTTCACTCTGGTTCAACTCAAGGTGTACAAAGTCATTAGTCTGTTGAAAGCCAGTGTGTTTGTGTTAGTAATTGGATGGATGTCTGGACTTGAACTCGCTCTTATGTATGGTCTCACTCTATTATTGTCAGAAAAGGGAAGGGATGAGCTAATTACCGGTACTTTTCATCAGTGCTTACAGTGGCTTAATGTGACCACAGCCAATTCTTAAAAGGCTCTAGAACCATCCTGACAGATGATTTCAACACCTCCAGTCCCCCCAGTGAGGAAATAATGAAGCAGTGCGGTGTGCTGACCTCACTGACCTGTTTCTTTTTGATCCCTGGCTCGGAGATGGATTGTAGTTTTATGTGTGAGAGAGAGAGAGCGATACGGGAGGAGAGGAAGGGTTTCTTGTGCAATCGCTGACCGCCGGAGGGGTTCTGGCAGAGTGCCGCACTCACCTGTCAGTGAAAGTCCTTAGCTGCGTGAAAGTGCTTCGCAGGGAGGCAGCCTGGCGCCACAGAGCCCTGACACGGGCCTGCTCATGGCTGAGGAGGGAGGCGCTGGTCTGCACACAAGAGCACAATGTGATGGGACCGGGTGGTAGGGGGCTGCTTACAACACTTCACTGCACCTCTCCTTTTACAGTGATACCAAACAGATGCAATACTGGAACTGCTGAGTACTGGCCTCTCGCAAATAATTGGATTTCCCTGAATCAACAGATGTGGCCATTTTACAACACGAACGAAAGATTGTTTGGACAAATTTTTCTTCCCCTTCAGCAGTTGGAATGTTTTCACAGGAAACAACAACTCAGAAATCATAGCAAGAAAGGGAACAGGGAACGAAGATGAATTGATGAAACTGGCTATGAATGGAATTCCAACCTCTAGTGAACTCTACACAAGTTTAATTGTACAATTTCAGTAGATTCAATAACTTTTAGCGTAGCCTCATGTGATCTGTGCAGTTTTTTTCTCACCTCTTGCTCTTTTCTCATCTGCGTTTCACACAGCTCCAGATCTGCCCGGGCCTTCAGCAGACTCTCCGTGAGGCCCTGGTTTATGGTGCCAGCCTGCTCCAGTTGGTCTCTCAACACAGAGTTAACTTGGCTGAGACTGGCACACCTGGCAATAACAAGCCTTTTGAGTATTCGAGATCATTTGGCATTTTTTGGCTGACAGACAAATGTCACAAAAACAGCGCCCGCCCAAACTCCACTTGGCATCATTTCTTTCTCTGATGTAGATCCACCCTCACCAGCCACACAGCGTGAACATGTGTGACAGTTTTATAAAGCCTGTCACAACTTAGTTTTAATTCCATCCAGATTTGCTTGTACTGTACAGCAATTTACCAAAATGTTTATATCATTCTTACCCTGAACACACACCCTGTTACTGTAAGCGTGTTTGACAAGAGGCCAAACCCATGTAAGAGGTTATGGAATGAATTTAAAACTAATAAGCAATGTGCAATGTAATGCGCTTTTGCTAATGTCCGTTACTAACCATTAAACAAGCACCTTTTGTAAGTTGCCGCAAAAATGTGACTGAGGAGTAAATTATCTTTTTTACCTTACTTTTCATACCAAACTTTAGTATAGGAAACCATGGTAGATTTTACTGGTACCAAGCCCTAGCTTTGATAGCCTATATAAATCCTCAATAACACACCAACGGAACATAATATTATCATTAGAAGCAGCTTAATCTTCAGATTTTCTGTATTCCCAATCATTTGATTTGATTTAACCCAAGTTGACTTTGACTCACTTCTTCTGCTCCTCCTCCAGCTGAGCGGCCTTCCTCTGGATCAGGAGGCTGAGCTCGTCCTCTGTGTGCTGCTGTCGCTGGGCTGAGTCCAAGTGGCTCTGCAGCTGAACACACACACTATCACTACAGGCATCCCAATAAAAGTGTACCCTGGGAGCAGTGCTGCGTAAAGCAGTAGCCTAATATTTACAAACCTTCATAATTACAGTGAAAATCTGCTAATTCAGACTTGTGGGCAAAGTTCAGCCCAAAATAATATTTGCATGAATCAGTATAAGCACAAATCTTGCTGACTGTCAAAAGGTGAAATTGCAATTAACTGTAAACATGGGATCATAACATTTCAAACAACAACACTATAGTGCAACAAAAACATTACATAACGCTTTTCTTTTACTTTTTGTCTTAAATTAATGTAAGTAGACCTGAAAGGGTTTTGTACTTCAGGAGTCAAAGTTTACAGATAGAGATGACCCAAAACTAGTGACATTTTAACTTCACTAAAGCAGGTGAGTGAACACAAATATGTGCACATGGCCATTCTCAAATATTTCTGAGAATAGCTAATAAAAATCCTGTAGTAATAAACTTTGTGTTTCAAATTGCCTCATAAAACATACTGGGACAATGTTTTCTTTATATCCACAACATACATGTATCTAAGCCCACAGCCGGGTCACAAATGCACAGATGCTCAACATGTGGCTGCTCCTCAGTGCCTTAAATTTACAAGATGGATGAAAGACTGTGACAAATGCGACCACAAGAGCGTGTGACCGAGTTAACTTAAGGATAGAAGAGTTTTTATGTAAAGCCTATGGAATATGTTGCTCCTGGACTTTCCCTTCATTAACCATCTTTTCTGTTCCACGACAACACACGCTGTTTCTGGGACGGCAAAGGCTAACATTAATCAGCTATAGCTTTTCAAATCTTCATTCAACCACAAGCTTAATTTTTACCACACTGACATTTTGTTTATAGCCAGTAAATAAAAACTTTTCAATGAGCAAGTTGTTCTTATAAGCATGTTGCATTTTGTCATATTTTGTTGTAACCAATAATTGTGCCATGCAAAAGCAATTTGTATGAAGCATTTTGTAATCAAATCTATTCCCTTTTTGAGGTAAAGTAAATTGGTTTATTTTGATTTTCATGATAAAATAAAGGATGTTGTGTAAACTATATTCCATACCAACAATCTCATTTTTTCTGACTCTGAGGTCTTCTGTAGGACCTGCATTTCAAGATCCCCACATCGTTTCTTGTACTGAAGAACCTGGTATTAAAAAAGCACCAAACATATGTAATTATGATTCTCAAAAATACAGAAATTCTTGATTTGGTTTTGAGTTACCTTGGCCTGAAGTTTCTGAACGAGCTGTGCCTGCCTCTGCTGAGCTTCCTGGTACAGCTGTAGTTTTTGCCAGTAAGTCCTCTCCTGGCTTTGCAGATGTAGATTTCCTGATGAGCTGTCTTGGTCAGAGTCCACCGATGAGTGCAATTGAAGCATCTGGTCAAGCTGGTGCAATAAACAAAACAAGAGGTTTGACTGGAAATGACACTTAATCCTTTAAATATCAATACATATTTCTTTAATTTCTTATGGGGTTTATTATGTTTACTTGTGTCTCAGTGTTTCCATGGGCATAGTGCATCTGAAGCTAGTCTTAACTTTGACAAGATTTTTTTTTTTAATATTGTTTTAAAATTATTTTTAGTTTTAGTCTAGTTTTAGTTGGTGTTTAAGCTAATTTACTTGACTGAATTCATAATAGTTTTAGTCAAATTGATTTATTTTTATGTTAACTATGATCATTTCTATGCCATTGCTTCGTGGCACATGTACACATGCTCCTCGGATATTAAGAATGAGTATGGTGCATTTTGTGGATCTGGAATTGAAAGTGGAACTTTTCAAGTGGATCTAGTCTTCACTTGTCTTATCATTCATTTATTTTTGTACTTTTGTTTAGTAAAATATCAGTACTTTAATCAACTAAATTGTAATTGTTGTCATAGTTTGAGTCATAAGGGATCATTTACTTAGTCAGCAAAAATATTACAATGAACTAAACTATGACAAAGTATTTTAGTCACCGAACTAAACACTGTCTAAAACAAGCAAAGGCTTACAGGCCATTTAAATATTTTGATTAGGTCTCATATCAGAAAACCAAATGTCCTGTAACCTCTCAACTTCACACAACCTCCACTCCCTATGCACCACCCTCTCTCTCCATCTCTCTCTCCATCCCTCTCTCCTTCTCTCTGTGCTGGTGCCAGACTCTCTGTCCTGTCTAATACAAACCACATGGCCCTGCGCAGCACTACAACACTGTGTGCCTCCAGCCTCCAGCTGCCCTTGCTGACTTCTCATTTAAAAGAGAGGAAGAGAGTGCGAGTGCGGCAGCCCCCTCCCCTGAAGCGCACTGCAAACCACCATCCAAGCCCTTCAAATCAACCCTGCGACCCAGCCCCTCCCTCCCCCTGTACCTCATCTCCTCACTGGGTGCTTAATCTCTGCAGCAGGCTCCAGCGGGGCCAAGACAATAGTCCCACTGTTCAGCGCTGGACCGGGCCACTTTGCCACCATTATTAACACATTTTCAAATGGCCTTTTCAGAGTTTTATACTACAAACATCAGTGAGCATCAAAAGCCTGGCTCAGAGCTGGTGGTGTGGAGTGGTGGAGCTGCTGTTGAGGTGACAGCTTTAGGGACCAAGAGGGAGGAGCGGTCCAAACAGTCTCAGCAGCTGTGTTTGAAGGGCTCCTGGAAACATCTGCATGTAGTACCTTAGTTATTATCCATCAAGTATTTTGGAAAAAACACAGCAAAACAGTGACTCACGTACAAGCATGTATTGCATAAATGCTGTCAAAAAGAGGACATTGGAGTAATGGGACATTGATAGAATTATTAGGAGGTTAGCATGACTAAATTCCACTTCACATTTCAGGCCACAGAGAAAACAGTGACTAAGTGATGAAATTAGATTTTTCTCTTTCAATTTAAAGCTTGTCCAATTGTGCTATAAACAAGACACTATACTAGCATTTATTTTGGTCCAAAACCTCCCGGTTCTATGAAATTGGTAATGTGAAAGAGCTTTGTCCATTGTACACTGCTTTTTATGATCTCAAACTAATTCCATATCTCACAAAGTTGAAAATGGCAACATGTTTTCAACATGCTCTGAATCCATTTCACTTACGCCAAAGGTCTGCTCTACAAATATTTATAAAAATCTATTCAGAAATCCACATGTCTTTGACAATAAA
Source organism: Periophthalmodon schlosseri (assembly GCA_000787095.1). Taxonomy (NCBI): domain Eukaryota; kingdom Metazoa; phylum Chordata; class Actinopteri; order Gobiiformes; family Gobiidae; genus Periophthalmodon; species Periophthalmodon schlosseri. Next base: position 66,164 of record KN474456.1, read on the forward strand.
AGAAAAACAATTTATATAGAGTGGATCTTTGTGAAATCTAGGGAGCATTTTCTGTAACTTGTTTTAAACAAATGTGTGTGGTCTTTTTAGCTAAAAGCCGTACAAAATTACCTGAAGATTTGAAAGTATTAACTGTACATGATACATGTTCTGTACCTTTGTAATATTTTCCACAGGTTGCTCTTACAACTCCAGTAATGGTCATTCCTCATGGCACACTCACTAACCAGGTGTTGCTGGCATATGCTAAAAGTGTGCCCCCTAGCCCCATGGGAACTGCAGTTTGCACCTTTTCAAAAGTAGTGTGTAGCTCAGAACCAGAGCCTGGCCCACTCTACGCACTCCAGAGAGAACGCGTTTACTCTTTCC
>KN474456.1:66592-125300 GCA_000787095.1 Periophthalmodon schlosseri
GCCTCAGGCTGCTCTGGATTAGCCATGCTTCATGCTGGTCGCTCCCAAGAGGGCGCCACAACCATCACATGTGGAGGTCCCCACGCAAACTCAAATCTGTTCAGATTCATGATTTGCATCATATGATGTAAGGCAGGTTTCCTATTTTCAAAAAGAAATCTATTCACCTATTAATATATTTAGAGAATAACAATTTTAAAATGATCTTAACTTACACTAAACATGAGGTGAAAGAGGTTCCAGGTCAAAAAGGCATTTTTTGGATTATGATTTTTAAAAGTTGTTGCACCAGTCTGCATCATGAAATGCCATTGTAGTGATCTTCACCCAGCCTTCAGTGGTGACAGCTCAAAGCCAAACCCAGTGTAATCCCAGGCCGGTCTCTGGCCTGACTCCGGGGCTTACAGAGGCTTATGGGCCTCGCTGTGCTCACTGTACACCCCTGTGTTTACGAGGGGCCTCAGCACAATCACTCTCCCCTAAATGAGCCTTTGTCCAATCTCAGTGTGACTGAGGTCATCCACTGCAATTTTGCAATAATCTTCAGGATGACATTAGTAAAGAGAAAACCTCAGGGTATGTTTTATGCCTCCATATGGTGACTAGGACTGTTTCCCTTTTTTTATTCCCACGTATCCGTTTCTTGAGCTCAGCTTGTGTTTCCAAAGTGAAATACTTACTTGACCCTTTTATAAATGTGCTTCAAATTAACTTTTTATATTTCTTGATATTTATGATTTGTGCCACTCCTCATATTGTCCCTTTTGATAAATATTTCAAACAACATCAAGGGATAATCTTTGCTTTGATTTAACTGCCAATGAGCAACAAGAGAATAGTTTTCAAGGCTCAAGTGCAGTACTTTGGAGTCTGGGCCAGCACTTGCTGCCTCACTCATGTGGTTTATCAAAATCTAGTCCATATCGCAAAGTTATGATTGCAAATATCATTCCCAAACTGTCTTAATGTTGCACATATTAAGACATATGCATATTCTGCAGAATATTGTTCATCACCTGCAATTAAATATAAAAAGTTACTATTATTGTTCTCATGTGACATCTGGCCATGAGTACACGGTCCAGTCAGCATGTGAAGGGTTACAGCTGCAAACATTTTCCCTGGCTTTGGCCTGGACCCAGAGGCTTAATAAAGGGAATTAATGGAGTGCACTATCTGTCAGATTCCTAAACACAGCTGGAGCGGATGTCCATCGCCCCCAAGCTGCGCCAAACTTACTATCCTGATTCCTGCTTCCACAACACTCTCCCCCCATGTTACCCCCCGAGCCCTGCTGACTCTATCCTGACTCTATTACTATCCTGAATCCTGCTTCCATAACACTCTCCCATGTTACCCCCTGAGCCCTGCTGACTCTGTGAAAGCGCCACAGCTGATTGTGAAAGCTATGTTTGTATCATCATGGCTGTAACTACACAACGTGGGATGAGACAATGGGGACAGTTAGAAGGGGGTGAGGTGGGGGATCTACTCTGAACTTTCTGGTTATGGGGACAGCTGCTGTGAGGCCAAATAATGAGTGATAAACCATACAGCATCACAAGTTAATGTGTAATATGTGACTACAGCATTGTAGAGCTTAGCACAATAGCCCCAGCTAATGCACTTTCCCAAACTTTTCATACTGCAGAGACCCTAAACAACCTGGGACCCCCATTGCAAAAAAAAAAAAACAGTTAAAAATATTATTGTCTATTGAATATCAATTTCTTTTTTCAATTTCAAACCAGAGTTTTAGATATCATGTGCTTATTTGAATTAGAAAATAAAATGGTGGGTTTTTAAAAAAAAAATTTTATAGTCCCATTTTGTAAGTGAATACGCCACTAGAACTTACCCCATATTTAATTCAATTAATGTTGGAATACAGAAACAATAACATCATCATACTGTCATTCTATCTTTTATCTCAATATTCAACATGCTTCAGTAAGTCCACAAAGATCATGTTTTTCCAATACTGGGCAGCCCTATACACATACACCCCTAACTTGATGTAAAACTTCACTTTGAATTACACACTGGTGCCATCTGAAAAAGAGTTGGGCTTAATGTGGGCCTTTAAAGTCAGGTAACATGAGCAGCCCAATGTCAGATGTCAAAAGGTTTAATGGGAAACTTTCATCAAAAATCTAAGCCCATATATTCCTTGGGGAAGGCAATTAATTTTTACAATTTCATGATAGTTGAGAGAGTCAGACTTTCTGGCGGTGCTCCAATTAAACAGCAGTCTATACAGCATGAATGGGCCAATGCCAGGCGGAAAAAAATACTAAAAACAGAGGGTCGTACCAAGGGACAGAAATACAATCCTTTCTAACAGACTTTATCAGGGTCCCAGTGCAGAGACCGTGGGGACTTAAGATTACAGAGGCCACTGGCAAATGCAGCTGGTGTCAGAAATCATTCAACACAAGTTTATCTTTATGGAGTGGCCTGCCACACTGCTGTATTGTGCAGTCATTGGTGTAGGCAGCGGACTATGGGTGTCTATGTCTGAGAAAGCGCACACTGGCAAAGCTCCAAAGGCAACACAGAAGGTCCAGAATTCACCCCAACATGGCGTCCAAATGGTGAGGCCGTCCCAAACACAAACCAGGTCAGGGTTTATCCCGGTTCAGGTGTAATTTACTGGGGTCAGTGCCAGAGAGCACCCTGAGTGACGGAGCAGACCACAGGCTTCAGCAGTAACAGCGTCTGTCAGGACAAAGCAGCTGAAGTCGTGTCAGAGAAAATAGGGGATTTGGGATAACCATGGAGCTGTCACACTTTCTGTGGCTGGGCTGACATTATAAGCCTCCCGTGGATTTAGAGAAACACTAATTTAGGGATTAAATGACATGTAATATCCGCACACTACTACACTACATGTAGGCGAAACTACCTTATTTGACAAAATTTAATATCCAGAAATAAAAAAGCAATACTAACAAACATTTATAAAGTTTTTTTTTTTCTGCAAGAAGCACAACTGCATCACAACTCCAAAATAAAAAAAAGCTTGGGGTCGCACATTGAATGGAGGTTAAAAACTTGCATGCTATAGAGATACATAAGCAAAACAATGTAAAAAGTAAACAAAAGAGCCATAGAAACAACCCATAAGCTGCTGGGTTGCCACTGGCAAATATATTTATTACACGATAATGTAAGAATACTTTTGAGAATGAATACTAAGTTAAGTATCCCAAGTTCTATCGGTGGCAAGCTACACTGCTTTAATTCAGCCAATGTGTGTCATTTCATGTCAACTAATCTAAAACAATATTTTTCACCAATTAATAAAATCTTAAATGCCGATTTTAAAATATAACTAAAATGTCAAAAAAAATAAAAATAAAATAAAATAAAAATAGCCTGAAGTAGCTCATAAAAGCACCTCCATCATTCTTCACCACTCAGGTGGAACCCTAAGATGTTTGCTAGACCAATATTTTTTCTGTCTAGTGGCTTTCACACATCTAAAAATATCAACAAAATAAATACGCTATATTTAACTCCAAAGCTAATTGAGTCATATTTTTAGTTGTGGTGTTAAATTAAGTTTGAGGGGAAAGCTAAGCAGAGGGAATCACTGGACTTCTGGGGCAGAATGAGAGCACTGTTATTACAAATGGCGGCTTTGTGCACCTTGAAAAACCAGCTTGTTCTACAGTCTCAAGGGAGGAGGCCAGTGACCTTCACGTTTTCCCCAAAAAACAGCGGTTGCTACATGAAGAAGCAGCCATGGGGGGCCCCATGGCTGAACTGGACCACCACAAGGAAACCCTTCAGTAATCATGGCTCTTATATATACCAACAACATGCATCACCTTACAGTTCACCACTTACTGGAAAGTGTAAACTGTACTTCAGGAGACATTACAAAACATACAAACAATTACATTTACTCATTCAGGGCCCTGTTTTCTATTAAATTACATTTTTGATCCCTCATGATTCGTTTATTCAGATCCAGAAGGTTTTCTCTGGTCTCCTCGCTCATGTTTACTATAAGCATGTTCCACTTTAAACACGTGCTGCTGCGTCTTGAAGTAAATGCTCCACTGTGCGCAGCCTTGATCTCATCTCCAATCAAAACTTCACCAGCTACAGTATTAGTCATAATAAAAGTTTATGATCTAAATATGACGAGAAACTAAATACAAAACTAACTCATGCAGCACCATAAACTTTAATGAGATTTAAAAATAAATAATAAAACTAACTGCCCCCTTAATACATAGCACAGAATATACATTAGTGTAGTATGAAACTTTCTCTTTGTAAAAAAACATAACCAGGCCCGGGTGCAGACCAAACTTGAGGGTGTATTCAAGTTTCAAAGGGGTGCAAACATAACACGCTTGCATTAAGTTGCATTTATTTAGGCGCCTGAAATGAGGGCGCAAACATTTTTAAATGAGGTTGCAAAGCACCCTTTTGCACCCCTGTAGATTTGGACCTGAACACAATAATGGTGATCAATGGAACACTGTTTATACTCAAAGTTGAATTTCACAGGTCTTTTCTAATAATAGAGCTAAAAACTTTGGCATTCTTCCATTGTTGCTTGACCTTCAAAGTGAGTGCACCTGTACAGTATGTCACTCATACCTTGTTTGTGAGGCTCGTCTTGACTAACGGCTGGTCACAGTCTGGAGGGCTCAAACAAAACTCCTCCCTCAGAGCCCTGCAATCCTCCAGCTCACTGACCTCACAGCTGCCACCTGAGATTTGAAAACAGATCATGCATACGGAAGTGACACTGCTACCAGGTTACACACATGCTCAGCTGATGGGGACAGTACCAGAGGCGTGTGGGGCTGACTCTGTCTGAGGGCTGGACTCCTCAGACAGGCTCTGGGTGATGATTTGACGGATGCGGCTGGACATGGGGATCAGTGAAACAGTGGATTCCAGGCCATCTCCTCGAAGCGTCAAAGCCCCCTCTCCAGAGCTGCCCTCCGAAAGAAGGGACTGCTCCAGCTTCTAACATCATAAATTATAAGATCAGTGCTTTTTAACAATGAATGACTTATTGGTAATGATGCATAATAGGTGAGTATTTAGCTGCCAGGAAGCAGTCTTCAATGGGTATTGTCCTTTGTTGGTTTAAGTGACAATATGGCACTGCAGACAGTAACTCAATACTCCTGAAGAGCGAAAGATCACTGTGACTGAATGTAATTAAGACTCATACAAGTTATAGCTCGAACCCAATTAATTTAATGTCCCATCTTTAGTATTTTGTTGCACTAGCAGTAGGCTATAATACAATACTTAGTTTTAACAAATTAACAAATAAATCAAGAATCATAGCATTAGCACCTCACTGTAAGTCTGCAACTGACAGACCAAAACAGTATTTCATCTCACGCAACGCCTGCAATGTGTGAAGCTTCTTCTTCTTCAACACTAACTGCAATGCAATGCAATTTAACTCTTGAAGTAAATCAACTCAACATTTCATACAGCACGTCAACAAATAACTATTTTTTAAGATTAGTTTGAAGTCTGAAAGCACCGTTTTTGTCGTCATTATTTTTAACGTGACTATGCAAAGAAAGATCACAAATTGATCAACAGATGACTGTGCAGGCAAGAATTAACACGGTACTAACTTGAATCACAGCTTCCAGTCGAGGTGAATCTGAACTTTCTTCCCGCTGAGAATCCATTGCAAAATAGGCGCGTAATGACCAATTTAGCTAAATTACGACATACCAACTTAACGCTAGCCGTTAACGCGCGTAATTAGCATGTAAAAAACGTGCCATAAACATCTGATCATGCATTTTAGTTCAACAACGTTTTACCATGACAAAAGACTTAAGAGCGTAAAAGAAAACAGAAAACGCACTAAACTCTTATGATAAAAGTTTAGAGCTGGCAAACTTTATAAAGCAGTGCAGATCTCTCTGGTCCCAGTGCGCGTTGCCAAGGCGACCACGCGCTTCCGGGGTTTGTTGTCTTGGAAACAGAATGCTGGCGTGCCCATCGTCATGGAAACGCAAACTTCACTGAAGCTTGTGGATTCCGACGGGTTAATGATCTTTCCAAACGCCATAATTTTATTACATAGCCACACTGTACATAGAGGATCATACAGGCCTAAAGACTATGATAATGCACAGCCAGCCAATTTAAGCCCCACATTTTGATTTCAAGTGTTCCTTCTAAGTAGTTTCAGCTGGAAGTAACCCAGCAAATGTATTGGGTTGTCATTTTGGGCTGATACAGTTTCACAGTTGGTCTATGTTAAAAGAATTGAATTCTGACAAATGCTAACCAAATGCATCTACTTCATTTTTCACAAATGAAAGCAACATAGGCTATTGTGTAAGTACAGTCTGACCTAAAATATCTCTTCCCTTCCAGAAAGTATTTCCTTTTACAAAAAGAAAAAAAAATACAGTAGATTAGAACATCAGCTCAGTCTACAAGTATTTCTACAAACATTTAACATTTCACAGTTTGAGTACATAATTAATTCTATCTAAAAACATGGTTGTACAAAGTATAAACAAAGACACACTGAGCTGCTAAATCAATTTCTCTGCCACACAATCAGGAATACCCAAGGATCATGTGACACTATTCTTGGACACAGTGAAAGCCAGGGATAAACATACCTTTTGCATTACACAAAGGTAATATTAAACTCATTCTAAATTTGAATGCAGAAGACACTAAGTTGCATCTACAGGGAAGGTGTCTGGCCATTGGGACGGGTCTAAGAAGATGGTGCAGAGTCCAGTGTAGAACCACATTCGGGGAAGAGTGCACTCTATGTCCCAGGAGTTTGAGGCGCGGCTATACACCTCCACTTCCACTCCATAGTCTCCCTCCATGCCCTTCCAATGCCCCCCTGTTACAAAGAGTTTACCATCCAGTGCCACCATTCCACCGTTCTCATGGAGCATTTGGAGGAGTTGGACCTGCACACAAGGAAGACAGTACAACAGACACGTTTAAGGTTCTGGTACAAAATGTCCTTGTTAAGAATTTTTACACATCAGACCAACTCTTCAAACTTGAAACTATCAGCAGAAGCGGCGGCCACATTACATCTTCACTTGAAAACCCTTCTCCTGACCATGAGCCAGAATCTTGGTCAGGATTTCATAGCCTAGTGGTTCCCAAAGTGGGGCTTGTGAGGCACCAAGCTGGGGATCACAAGATGACTTGGAAATTTTTGTGAAATTAGGTAACTACTCAAAGAACATACAATCTCCATACAAAGACCCAAGGTTTGGCTATCATGTGTTTTTATTGATATGCTAGGGAATTGTTAATAGGCTAATTAAAAAATAAATGGTCAGATTTGCATTACAAAATGCATATATTTAGTCACAGATATTCCACTAAGAAAGAACATTTCCCACCTTCTGCCATATGTTTTCTTCAGGGTCGTAGGAGTAGACTTTCTTAGTGTTGTCAGCCACCAGATAAATAACTCCATCCATACACACAGAGCGAGGAGATGAGAGGTACTTTGGGATGAACGGAGAACATACATTGATCCAGCTATCTGTAAGGACAACATTATATTAAAATACATCACATTTATTTTGTTTGGGATTTTTATTTCTATGTTTCATGTATTTATGTGGATAATGGCAAAATCAACTTGACTATGACTTTGTCTTATATAGTATGACCCTGTTAATGTGTAACATCTTGATTACTCACACAGACATGGGCAAAAGTTGAGATTCAAAACCAGGTTATTTACCCTGTATATAACTTGGAATTTTAAAAGCACTATTCAACATGTTATGTCAATTAAAACTGTATTTTAAATGTCATGAGGTCATCTTTAAATGTACTTTAATTTATATAGAGATCAGTCTGTAGTGGTCCTATGTAATCCCTTAAGCCGCTTTAAGTTGGCTCTTTCTTATGTTGCATTTAGGTTGCTGTAATGAGATGCATTCTTACCTATGACGGGGTTGTAGCACTGCATAGTCAGAGCATTGTACTTGACTGCACATGAGCCGATCACATAGAGCTTCCCTTGACAAGCTGTGGCTGTGAAATTAGTGACATATTTCAATGCTGGACAAGTCAGAGCCCAGGAGTCAGTGTATGGGTCATAATGTTCCACTTCAACGCGATCTGAAGTTGTTCCTGTAATGATAACACAAAAATATATTTGTAAAGTAAAGTAAGCAAAGTAAATCTCTTAAATAAAAGTGCATTAGGTAACTTTTTCTGGTGGAGGGCCCACAACCTGTTCCATGGAGATGTTATTGCTTTGGCTGGAGTTCAAAGAAAGGCATCTACCTCAGGTGCCACCAGGCCAAGTTACAGGTCAGATCTATGGAAAGGAGGGCCCACTCCCAGTAATGTTTTTGAGCAATGAAAACACTCATAATTGAATAAATGGGAGATAAATGAGTTTAATGCTATACTATGAAACATTTCAGGCAACATGATAGAATTTCCACAGAGACATGCAGATGGCAGACCCTCCACCAGAAAAGTTACATAGTGCCCCTTTAAGTGGAAACATTGAAATTATTGAGGCTTTGAACCCCTTGGCATTATCAGTTTAGATTATATGATTATAGGCCCTTTGCTGGCAAAATATGAGAGTGAAGCATCTTGATATGGTGGAGGTGATTGCGGAGTTTACTATTTTTTATTTTACTTATTTATTTTTGTTTGTTTCTGTATTATAAAGCCCTTCTAACCTCCAATGACATAGATCTCTCCATTGAGTGTTGCTGAGGTGTGGTTGGTTCGAGGCCGGAGCATTGGTGCCACAGTAACCCACTTTGCTTCTCTTGTGATGTACTTCCAAGTCTCTGTGGTCGACCAGGTGTTGGTATTTGAACCTCTTGAGCCCCCTGAAAGAGAAAGAAAATACAGTTTTTGCTAGTCTGCCTACACTTGTTTGGAGAGGGTGGAATTAGAGTATATGTTACAGTAATAAAATCAGAAAAGTCAGATAAAGACTCAGAGTTCCATGTACAGAGGAGAGATAGTGAATATGTGAGTAAAATTAAGATGAAGTTAGACCAAGAAGGAGATTACAGATCAAGTGAGAAAGAATGTTAAAGGTGCACTATCTCTTCTAGTGGAGGGTACAGCAGTTGCTTGTCTCAGTAGAGATTTTGCTACTTTGCCTAGAATGTTTTATAGCATTAAACTCAAAATTAAACTCACATCCATAGGGACAAGCAGGCAACACGTTCAGGGTTGCCTGCTTGTCAGGGTAAGTTCCAGGTCAGGTCTGTCTTGAGGCAACCCCTCTCACATAAGAATGCATGTTTTTCAAGGGATTATTAAGACATAAAAACAACTGTAATTGAACAAATGCATGATAGATAACTGTGGAACATTCTAGGCACTACTATAACTTCTTCATGGAGATACGGAGATAAGGAGGTGATGGACTGTGCACCTGAACCATTATATAGTGCACGTTTACATTAGTTCATGTGAGAGAAGAGAAAAGTTTACACAAAACAGTTTCAACTCACCAGTAACATACACGTCGTTGTTTAAAGACACCATGGAGTAGCCCCACTTGTTTGGATTGGGAAAATTGGGAAGCTGGTGCCACTGCTCTGTCAAGAAAGAAAGAAGAAAATATAGTGTTGGTAAAGACGACTGGCCTAAAATAGCAAAGCAATGTGGCAGAACTTCTCAACACTGCAGCCAAGCATGTTAAGCGCTGACATAAAAACCCCACAGAATCTTTGAGTAAGTTACAACAATTCGTTCCATAATAAAACTGTGGACATGGATGGCTTCTTCCAGCTCTGTGCAATAAAATGCTCATTTAAGATGGGAGAAGATGGTCCAGTTTTGTCACATCCAGACCGCATTCCTCAAAAATCTGTTTTTCTGTCAACACTGCATTTAATGGTTGACACAACATCCAAAAACACCCACAATATGTGTTAGAGTATCACAGGAATATTGCTCAACAAATATGTAATGTAAGATATAGCCAACATGTACAACTGTGTGTAAAAGTGTTAGACTGGTTTTAAGGCTTTGAAAATTACAACAAAAAAGGAAATGTTAACTTGGAGCAATCTGTAAAAACAGACTTCTGCCAAGGCACTGACTCTGTGTTGCAATAGTAGCAATGGTGCCCAGACTGGAACACAAAATCAAACCATCAAGTAATTTTGGAGTGAATGCCTTTTCCAGTCAGCCATATAATTGACTTACAATCTTAGGTCCACATTTCATTTTACTCAAAGTATTTGAGTACTGCACGTTACTTGTTTTTGTATTGTAGATGGCACAGTTTTTAGGTGGAGGTCGCTCGAGTCTCGGGTCACGGTCTTCTTCATCCGAGTCTTCTTCATCATCTGAGTCGTCCAGTGCGCGGCCTCCCATCACAAAAAGCACCTCCTGAAGGTTCTGGTGAGGACTGCGAGAACTGGGCCTGTCCAGGAACTCAGGAACCAGGCTCATTTTCTGTATGGGAAGGAAAAGAGCATACAAAAGTTTCAGATTTAGGAAATATGGATAATGCAGTAGCACAGTACGTGTTTTGTTTTGTGTGTGATTTTGGGACTTCTAACAAAATATAGGCTATAATTTCTTCTTATGTCAAAATTTAAATGCAACAGCAATAATTAATGAGCATTCTTGGGTTTATTGATAATATAGGCTGTGTAGTGCTGTATTTGAGTTAAATAGTGTCTAGTATTTTTATCTGACAAAATAGAAGCTACCAAATTATGCAGACAGATTAGATGACAGCTGAATGACTATGTGTGGATAAAGTCAATGACAGGGTAGAGAATGTGTTTGAATTAACTGGAGAGACCACATAAAGTCACTGTGCTAAAAGCCACTGAAAAGCCAAGTTATCAGACAATAAATGTTTGTGGTCCTCAGTCATCCATATAACTATGTCCAGGGACCTTCTTTGAACCCTTTATCCATTATACTTAGGACCTGACCTCTATTTCACCACAGTGATCAAAACTAGGCTAGAAAGAGAAATGTGTCCTGGGTTAGGAAAAGGCTAAAGTCTGCACTTACTGACCTCTCTGAGAATACTTTCCACAGCTTCTCGGCAGATGGTAGAGGCCTGTACCAAACTGTCCTTCAGCAGCTTGTCATTTAGATAGTCCACACTAAGTAGGGAGAGCCTGCACAGGGTTAGCAGTTCATGAAGATGACAAAGCCTAGACTCTCTGCAATGTCCAACCCATTTCAAGATGGCCTCCACGCGGGTGCACTCTGCCCGAATTTGCAGTCCGTCATTTGACAAGCATTTGGTAAGCTTATCTTTCACTAATGTGAGGAACTCTTCACCGTGTTGCACTGCTTCAAAATTCTCCAACAGAAATGCCCATGCTTTGGCTACTACTTCGGGACAACCATGGATCTCACCAAACTCTAAAATACCCAGACAATTAGTGGCATCAATTTGGTGTTGTAAGTATCTGCTACAAACTGCCCTCACTGTTTGAAACTGCAACTGGCTGGATGTACAAATTAACCCTTCGACATTGCTTTGGTTAATGGTGAGTTTCCCAGAATAGGCAAAATCAAGAAGATGACCAAGGATGTCAGGGTCTACACCATGGAGCTCCACTCGGGCGGCAATGCTTTCGACAAAATCCCCTGAAAACATGCAGCGAAAGTAGGTACTGCACAGAGCCAGGACCCCCCGGTGACAGGGAAAATCCCGGCCACCCGCGACCAGTGTGACGTCGATGAGTTTGGGGTGAGAGCAGAGAGAGCGTAGGCCCTCCAAAATGCTCTGAGGATGAGAGGAGAGGCAAAAGTCCAGGTCATCCACGTTACGCACCATGGTGGAAGTTTAGCAAGGACAGGCAAAAGGAGGTTTAGCTACAAAAAAATAAGAAAAGTTATCAGTTGTTAGGTCCTTAATTACAATATAAGCAAGCAAAACACATACAATTTTGAGAAAAGTTCAAATACTATATATTCAGTAGCATGTCTTTACAATATCATGAATGACTGATAAGCATATCCAGTTCTGAAACCAAACATCAAAGGTTTTATATAGTGAAATTACATAGAAAAAAAAACTATTACATTCACACTGTTTTATGAATATTTTGTCAAGGTTTCTAACTCAATTACAACTATTTGTTTCATTACATTAGAATATGATATTAAAATCAGTTGCTCCTGTCTTGAATTAAACTAAAAGTTATTAGTGTATTACATTGTTTCCTTTACAATCATTCTGCATTTTTTGTTTTCTAGACCCCTCATAGTAAGTGAAACAACAATTCTACTTATATACATCCACATATTCTTCTCAATCCCACAAAAGCAAAGTAAACACATATAAACATGTAATAAAATAATAGCTTAAAACACTCACCACTTACAGAAAGAATTGAGAAAACTCTTCATTGTTGCTTCCAGTGTGTAGAGTAGCAGCTGATCAGAAAGACTAGGGAGAGTGAGGCGGCATGGCGAACCAGCTTCTGCCAAGTCACTGGGACGTCCTGCTGTCGCTCACTCTGGTATTTTTAGTCCTGAGTGTGACGCTGAGATGGAGCCTGGCTCTAAACAACCACCATGGAGGCCGCAGCTGCTGTTACGGGCACATGTTTGACATAGTAATGGGCCTGCTCAAGCAAATGCACTTTAAATACATGAATCAATTTAAAAGATAAGCCACTCACTGTTTAACAATCTTTGGACTTCACTGTGTGTACAAAGTAAGGTAAGGTATAATGCATAGCATTGTAGGTTCCACAATTGTGTCACAGATTGTATCTAAGGTAAACAAACAAAAATAATATTACATAAATTATTCTTATAAATATTTGTAAATACTTAATACATAACAATTGTAAATAATAATTATAAAAACATATAGCTTTTATTAAAGGTCCAATATTGCGCAAAATGGATTCTTGTGAGCTTTATAATGTTGTTACCTCATCAACAACCTACCTGGAGTTGTGTTTTGTTTCATTCACACATGTTTAAGTAATCCTGCATTATTAGTCTGTCTGTATCTCCAAAGCTCAAAATGTTCTGTTCCACCTTGTGATGTCCTGTAGAGGTAGTTTTCAAGTTAACAGCTAATTTTACCTTTAGTTCAGTAGAGATTGGCAATTCAGGGCTGAAATTATCCAAATGATTCTAGTGGGTGTAAAGAGTTAAAAAACACAGAGGAGCACTTCTTGTATTACCACATGACATCACAAGGTTTTCCATTTGAGAGAAAAACTCAGCCTAAATATGTAGGGTTTGTGTGTTAAATGTGTGAATGAAACAAAACACAACCCCAGGAATGTTTTTGACGAAGAAACAACACTATAACATAGATTAGAAAATAGTGTAATATAGACCCTTTAAAGTAAATGCACAATTAGCTCAGCAGTTCAACACGAAAAAAACTAAGTAAATACTAAGAGGTCAGAAGCATATACGTGCAAAGTTTATTCAGAAAATTTCTTGAATAGGGAAACACAGGTGCTGATTGTCATTTATGTACTCAAACAATAATGAATAAAACATCACACAAATACACTAATTTATAATCAAATACACTCTGGGATTTGAAAAAGGGCTGGGTATTTTGGAAGTACTCTATATTAGTGCCAATGTAAACCTGAGTTACATCACAGTTAAATGCAATTCTTTGTTAAAAATTCTTCAAAAATGTCAGAACACAAATCATAACAAAGTTCTGGAATTATAAACAAGTAAACAAACATTTAGTATAAACTTTTATACATATATATTAACTTGTTTGGTGCCCAGCCCTTAAGTTGTTACTAATCAGCAATAATATCAAAATTAAATCTACTCAAAATCAAAAATCTCTGCTTCTCGCTCTTTCCAAAAAGCAAAACTGCGGTCAATGTATTTACAAATCTCCTCATTGCTGAAACTGGAGATGTCAGTCCCTCTATATAGCATTGATTCGTCTGGTGTTGGAGTCTGGACAATGACTTTCGGGACCTGTCTAATTTCTGGAAGAGTATGTTTGACCACCTCTGTGTTGTTTTCAGATGGACTCACTGCATTTCCAAAGAACTTTACTTTAATGTCCTCAAATCCATCTTTCCACTCCCTGTTGCCAGCCTCTATCTCCTGAATGACAGCCTTGTGGAAGTCCCGGACTGTCTCCCAGGGAAAACTGCCCACATGATCAAACACCTCGAAGCAGAGAAGGTGCCTCATTTTACGCTCATCCACAGGTAGCTCCAGTTCCAGGATGTGGAAGTAGCCTAGCATGAAGAGGTCAAGGGTCAGTTTGTCATACTCCACGGGAACACCGTCCACTCGGGGCAAGAACTGCTCCGGAGAGTACAGGGCCTGCTGCTTGTGAAGCCTGTGGAAGACAACGTTTCAGTGCGATATTTACTAAATTAATGTTGGCAACACTCAAACTCTTTTATTGTGGCTGTAGACTGAAATTATGTTATCCATACAAACCACAGTAGAAATAAAATCATATTTTTTAAATACACTTTTTCACATCTCTGCTTTAGAAGTTGATATATTGGGTGTTTGGGGTTGCCTAATTTACTTTAGCATAGATTACTTGAATGAGCTGGCTAAATAAATACTTATCTATTTAGCCAGCTCGTTCAAGTAATTCAAATTTAATGCATGGATTTAATTCTGATCTAAATTATTAATTATAAGCCCATCTTTTTTGTTTCTTTGTCTGCCTACCTCTTTCTTTTAAACTTGTAATAATCAGCATTTCTGGTCTTTATTTTTTGTAGACTCATCAACCAATCAAAACTTATTTATCCCTAATGCGCAAATTATCTATATATTTTCTATACAAAAGGCTGATTAGAACCATGGTTTTACATCACAACCTCTCTGACCACCACTCACCTGCGTATCTGCCTGGACGGGACACTGGAGATCATGTTCCTCCAGCTCCCGAGCATCTTGTTGACGGCTCTCCTCTGCTGGAAGAAGTGTCCTAGTGAACTGTTCATCATCTTTGTGTTCTCCATGCTTCCCCTGCGACTCAGAGCGGTCTTATCATCGACGGTCAAGTTCCCTGCGCCGTTTTTTCTCTCCTCTGTATCCTTGTTTTTTTCTGCCACTGTGTAGGCCGACTTCTTCCAATGACCCAAGAATAGCACTACAATACGCTCCTTTCTCAGGCTATTTGTTTCTTGCACATCAGAGAGATTGTCGTCTTGGTCAATCCCAGAGTCACTATTTTGATCCATTTCGGGGCATGCACTAAGCACTTTTGGGAGCATTTTGAATTGAGACGCTTGGAGTAGTGAGCAGCTAGTTCCTATAATGGGCTGTTTCTCCTGTTGCTCCGTTTTTTCCGTTATCACCTCTTCTATTTTTGTTTGTGTTTCAAAATTTGACTTTAGGTTCCTCACAGAAACGCCAAACTGTTGAATTTCACCTTCAACCCTCTCTCTGCTCTCTCTTCTCCCCCTAGTAGAGTTCTGCCTATCTGACGTTTGAGAGAACACGGTGATAAGTTCAGTATTAGGCATTTTGCAGTACGGCTGGTCTGTTAAATTGGTCATAAGAAGGGACATACTTTGGACAATGCCTGAAATTCGGCCACACCATACAGGTAAGGGGACTTGACTGGGGAAGTTTCTGAATTGGGTGTTGACAGTGATGTTGACGATAGGGGCAGGCAGGATGTGACGTAGCTCTTCTGCAAGTCGGGCTAGCTCCAGCTCGTAACCGGCACAGTTTCTCTGCATTGAAACGTTGGCAATTTGTTGTTCCAGATAAATTAGGTCATCCTCGGTCAGCAGTTCACCAGAGGGACCCAAGATGGCATTGTGGGCTTGGGAGAACCTCCAGGTTACTTTGGCAAATTTGTTCCCGTTTTCCTGAAGGAGAGGATATGGTGAGATGTTAAGGCAAATTTGTTAAATTGATATAACCTAATTGTCATGGCAATTTGTTTATGAAGATTTACATGCAATTAAAGCAACAGTATGTAACTTTCTGGAGGTGGCAAGTCACCTACATGATTCCATGGAAATTGAAAGTTGAAACCATACTTGGAACATTTTCCATGGATATCAGTTTTATTGCATACTGTGGAAGATTATAGCCAATGGAACAACATTTCCATGGAGACAAGCAGAAGGAGGCCCTCCTCCAGGCCAAATAAGACTTGCAAGCCTGCTGTTCATGAAGAAGTGTCCTTAGACAAATGTTTTTGTATGTTTTTCAGTGCAATAAAAGCTTTTATTTTAGTCTATGTTTGGGCTAAAAGGTTACATACTCTGGCTTTAATATATAAAACAAAAATACAAAAATGTAAAAAAAAAAGTATGGCACAGAACCCAGATTTAAACTAATAAATAAATAACCTAAATAAATATTGTAATAAGATTTAAGCAGTACGTAAAGTATTATCCAATTATTACAACACAATACAATGCAGCACAATAAAATCATCATAATTATTATGTTATACAGTTTGCTTGACACTGCAAATTCATTCAACAATTTCGACTTTTTCTTATGCTTATTTAAGAAAAGGTTACCATTGAAAAAAAAAAGAAAATTGGCTTACTAATACTTATAAAGAATATGGTCTCTTTTTTACAGGATTACCAACAACATTGCTCAACGGTTGTTTTTCTGTATTAATTTTTGTTGTGTGACCGTCACATCAAGGAACAAAGCTGAATCTACGGTATGTATAATGTATGATTCAATCACTGCAAACCAGGGTTCATTGGAGTCTTATCATATCTGGTGAACATATTTCTTGAGTTACTAATTTCTGCCTCCCTACTCTCCTTTTGGCTGATCCTGTTACATCCTTTCTCTTATTGGGTACTTTCCAAAAGATATTTCAACGTAATGAACAACTTACATACTCATTTAGGGCACTTATGTTAACATTTCTGACAGATTAATGATATTTAGATAAAGCAAACAGCATTTCTCAAGTTTAAGTCTTTGAACCTTACCTTCCTCCTCTGGTCCTCCTCGTCAAGCAGCCTTGCCTGCAGCTGTCGAACCATCACCTGTCTCTTCCACTCTGCGATGGGACGTCCCCTCTCATCATGGGTGGGCACCAGGTAGTCGATATCAGACAGATTAGCCTCCTCAGTGGGCAGGACTACCATCTTATTCTAGATCATAATAAATATTTTCTTAATTAATTATTACATTAATAATTAATTCATTGATTGATTAATTAATTAATTAATTTTATTTTGTGTTGATCTCATATTATACAGGAAAGATTAGTGAACAAGCATATTATCAAAGAGGAATGATCAGATTTGGAAATATATAGTTTCTTGTTCATTTCCAAAACCATCTTTTTGATTCATAAAAAATATGAAAATCATTAAAAATATCTGTGGGGCAGTTTTAAACCACTTATACAAATGTGCTCAGGATTGCTTATCTTGTGGCACAGTTCTTTTACTTACAGCTTGTCCAGTGAAGGCTCCTGACAACCCAGATTGCCTGAGGGAAGTGATCGACTTTCCAAGGAGTTTGTTTCCTCCCAGAAGGCACGCATCAGGGCCCTTATCATCCGGAACAGTCTTCTCACTCCCATCACTTTTGGGCAGATTAAAACCTTTAATAACTGCAACACAAATCATAACCAGTCACATTTTAAAAGCCACCATTACACACAAATTTCATTTAAACTATACAATTATTGCTTCTCTTTGGTAAGAGTTTTTGGGGCGTTCACTCACCAGATGTGGAGACTTGAACCTGCTCGATTTTGTTGGAAAAGGCCTTCTCGAGCAGAACGCCCCCAGACTCAGAACCAGCAGAGGACTGGGGGTACCTGGCCTGGGGAGAGTCCTCACTCTCAGGTTGCTGGAATAAATTACAAATATATCCTCAACTCATTCACTCAGACTAATATCCATTATTTTAGTGCGTGTATGTGTGAGTGAAAGAGTGAGTGGGTGGGTACATGTGACTGTCTGTGGGTTAGTTGAAAGTTCATTGGGGAATGATTTGAATTGTCTTTGTAAAGCACTTTTAGTTACATGCTATGTATGAAAAGCCCCATTATCCAATCATACCTACGGAAGTGAAAGTGTGGTACATTATAGGATGTTAGTTTTGTAGGTTGCAAGCATAGACACATTATATCAACACCTAGTCTGATATTTTACATCTGGACAATGATATAAACCACTTGGTGAAGGTGTGTGCGGACTTGAAGGTACATGAATTACAGTAAAACAGCTTTTGGAAAATATAAACCCTTTAATTTATATGTTGTGACACTGGCTGAGATGTTGTTTATAACTGTTAGACTACAAGTGTTATAAGCAAAATTGGCACATGAAATGAAATCTTTAAATTTGGATTTGTTTGCACAGAAACAGAAGTTCAACCAGACCATTCCAAAAAGTTACCTTTAAACTATCCATGAGTTTGTTGTTGGTGTTATTGTTGCCACATGTGTTTCCAAGGGAGCCGTAGTAGTCTGCTCTGCTTCGCTGCACTGAAACTGGCTTGGACTTCACTTCCTCTTCTGATGGAGTAGTGACTTCAATGGGTTTATCAGTGCACGAGACCTGAAAAAAAAACACAGCATAACATTACTGTATTTGTGTTACATGGAGTTTAGTGTAATTATGTTTTCCATATTCCTATCATGTTATGGTTTTCAATGTTCCACAGAATCACATACTGAAGTAATTGCGCAATCATACATTAAATCAAATGTACAAAATAAGTGGGACCAGTCGAAGCTTGTCTTGAACTCTGCATTTTAATGGTTATGGAAATGCTCTGATATTTCAACATTAACAGTCAGTGACCCAATTCATCAAGGCTAATGCTAAAATGTCTGGTTGCGAGGGACGGTCTGCTGTGATTGGTCATTTGAAGTGCTGAGGTTTAGGAACAGGGTTATTTTATTAAGTTAAGAAACGGGTTAGATTAAGGTTAGGGTTAGGGAAATGGTGAAGGTTTGGGTTTGGTTAAGTTTAGAAGCAAGCTTATGTTAAGGTGAGGAAAATGTTTTGGGCTAGTTGATATGTTAGCAGAAGTAACTATAAAAACTAATTTGTCACCTACTAGCCTTATCTCAACTTACACCATAAAATAAAACCATAAAAAATATAACATTTTAGACCTATTCATAGCAACAGAAGCTATCACATTACCGTGGCAACCAGAGCTATGTGATCACTTCCAAAACA
This sequence comes from Periophthalmodon schlosseri, assembly GCA_000787095.1. Classification (NCBI taxonomy): domain Eukaryota; kingdom Metazoa; phylum Chordata; class Actinopteri; order Gobiiformes; family Gobiidae; genus Periophthalmodon; species Periophthalmodon schlosseri. The sequence goes on from KN474456.1 coordinate 85,717, forward strand.
AAAGCAGACAGCTGTGTACACTGGCTGATTTTCACACAGGAGGAGAAAGTTAGACGTATGGAACAATTTAAATCCCCTGTAATAAACCTGCATTGTTGTAACTCCCTACACAATAAATGCATATGAAAGTTAGGCCTCAGAGGACATTATTAGTAAAATCCAAACTTCAAAGATAGTTTAATGCAGTGCTGTTGCGCCCTGTAGAGCTGTGTGTCAATGAGAAAGCTCCTGCTGTTTCCTCTCAGTGCACTTTGAAGCCAAAATGATACCAAGATACTGGGACACTGATCAAAAGAGAAAAAGAGAGGCAAAGGGAGGAGTTCACAGAAGTTGAGCAATCCAGAAAATATATAAACATGGGAGAGGGGAAGTTAGGGGTTTGATTTTTGTAGGTGGTCAAGGTCTTATTAAAACCCAAGATGAACTAGTCTTACCAACAGTACACTGCAGAATTTTGAATGAAAAGTAAAAGATTACTATAATTTGTGGCCCTTATCAGGTTTGCTGATTGTAGAGTAAAAATAAAATCTTAATTTTGGAATTTAATTTTTTTTGGAACATTACCACAAATCCATACAATCATACAAATGTATAGTAAAATAAACACCAACATCAAAATTATGGACCTAGAAAGCAACATATTTTTATGTGTTACCACCACACCTGCAGCTGATAAAGGCAACTTTGCTGTTGCAATAAAACAGATAATAGATACTTCAAAAAAGTGTCTTATAGTGTCTTAAATCATCTAAATGAAATGTGAATTTGTATATTTTATGCAATCACAATAACAAGAGCTCATATTGTTGTGGAGAATTAGTCACAGTTAACTGTAAAAAGTCACCCAAAAACATCTGCTTATATTACAGGAAACATTTACTTAGAACAACAATTACCTAACACTACTTCCCGAAAGAATCACAAAGAGTTACTTACGGTAATTTACATTATAAAGTCTATACAGCGTAAGACAATTCAAATGGCATATGGCGATTTTCCATAAAAGTAACATAATGCTGCCATGCTAATGCAGCTGTAAATGTTTGAAATTAACAGGGACAAAATAACACAAGCTCTTAAATGTGATCTGCTAAAAAAACCCAGCATACAACAGCATTTGACTTTCTTTTTTTAGTTTAGTCCAAGTTTGAAATGAACAGGGACAAAATAACACTAGCTCTTAAATGTGATCTGCTAAAAAAAGACACCACTTACTAACAATACAGATGCAATAACCACAACTCAAAAACAGCTAAAACTCACTGCAACAGTCCCAGGCCGGTCCGTCTATCCAACCCAGTGACCAGTTCAAACCAAACCAGGTATCTGGGAAAGCCACAACTACCACAAGAGAACTCGACACTATCTCGCAATCGCCAACCACTCGTTTGACACCATCCTGTGCATCTCTGCCTCTGTCTAAGGGCTGCTGCGCAATAAACAATAAACTCAGATAGGAGAATGCTCTAAATTATTGAGTATGGGGGATTGGGTGGCCCGCTAATGTCACTAATGCATGGATGGACAAACCAATTGCCATGTCGAGGCACGAATGGGAGCGGAAGACTTGTCAAAGCAACTGGAAAAGAGACATTTTATCCAACTGTGGCATGTTTCATTTTCCATTTGGAGCAAGTGTGAATCCAATTGTTAAATGCTTTAAATTGAGGAGTTTGAAAAGGTAAAACTGGGCAGGAAAGATGATACATTGTGTGTGTAATTTAACTAGCAATATTAACACAGTTTTCAGAACCCAAAGAAATTGATGTGTATTTGGATAATTGGCAATTGGTTCACCTTTGAGCACTGGTTCATTAAATCTGACAACAATCTATATCATAACAATATTTAACTTTGATTGGAAATGCCAAAAAATCCTTATTTTGTCCATCTGATCTAACATTAAAACTAGTGTTAGATCAGGAAAACCAAATGATACTCAAACAGTATTGAATTATTAAACTCTACTGACTATTTTAGCTGTCTAAAATAGGTAAAAATGTTGAAGCCTTGTAACCCAAAAGTGATTAGTTAAATAAGTTGTTTTCTAATTTACCTGTAAAACACTAAGTAGTAAAATGTTTTGCGTCACAACAAGGAAACATGGTCTGTGTGTCCCAGTAACACACTGATGCATGCGTTTCTAAAAATAGTACAGTGTCTTCTCCTGCCTCTGCCCGGAGCAAAAAGCACATCTAATGCCAGGATGTTGTGGGTTTGTTTGCAGCTGTTTGTGGAAATATAAGATACACAAAGAGTGCGTGAGCCAGTGACCTGTTTGGAAGAGATCGAGAGATTTGGATACAAGCCAAAAAAACCAAAACACGAACATGGGTCAGACTAGTGCTCAGTGCTTTTGGGTCAATGTCCGGAGATGAGTCAATCTGACACTTGAAACTTGTGATCAAGAGAGTACTGCAAGGTTGTAGCAAACAAATGTAATTAAAATGGTGGTGAAACAACAAGGTGCAAAAAAAGATTAGCTGGGTTTAAAACAATTGGGTGTTAACTTTGAATTGGGTATTTTGTTAGGGAACAGACTAGTGGAAATGCGACTTATATTCTACCACTATCGTGTTTTTGACCAACTATTTTCATACAGAAGATGCGCTCTTACAGAAGTTGCGCTCTTAGGCAAGACACTACGTCTTGCCCAAGAGCGCAACGACAGTATGCAATGCCATTAGTAGAGACCGATCTGCCAACTTCAATGTGTTCTATTATAAACACAGGCACAAGGCATTAAGCTAGACATTGGCTTGACAAAAAACATGACTTAAATATCCACTATGAGTGAACCAGAACAAAACTCCGATAACATAATCTCTATCTTAATCTTCTAACTTACTTTTATCAGCAATTGCATATGTGCATCTCATAATGTGTATGCTGTAATATGCCCTGGAAAATACTTTCCCAAAAAGTCATCAAAAGGAGCTTTCTCAAGTGTTACCTTATTGCCACACCACAGTGAACCTTACTGCTTATTGCATAACATGTTTTCTCGCCCTCTGCTGCTCTACCTGGCTACAATGAGTGACAATCATTGCACTTCCAGTTCTCATTGGAAAAACATGACACACAATCAAAGTGAAGGCACTGACATCCTGCTCTCCAAATCCCCCATGTATTGGATTGCCAGTTCCAGGCATCGAAATGGTGAAAACGGTGAAACATAAGCTTGTGGATCCCATAACGGACTCAGGCGCGGGACTTCCACCTGAGAGGGGTAACCGATAGGGCCGTAGCTTTGGCTAGCACCCGCACCTGTGACTGATTAGCTCTCATTGTTGAAGGTTGATTATATTTGCAGCTTCCCATCATTATATCTTTGTGAATGCACATCCCTCTGTGACTTATTCATGCTTGCTTCTGGCAGACACCTTTCATTAGTTTTGTGAATATTAATGTCTATTGGTCTGGGCTGCTATAGGTGATGAGTGAAGTGTGATATGGGAATGCTTCAACAGGTCTGCTGACAGAGTGTCCCCAATAGACTTTTCCATTCACAAGTTGGTCCCTTTAAAATGGCTTGAAAGGGCCAACACAATTATGTGTTAATGCTATGATGCTATATTTTCATGAGAGAGAAGTCTAAAACAGTATCAAGGGTAGAAAAAAGCCTAAGTCTTTTACTAGATTTGCAAAGCTCCATATTGACGGTAGAAGTGGATTTCTGCAGCTAAACGGGCTAGCAGCTAATCAAGTCGTGCATTAATTAAGCTATGATTGTATTTTTTACATCAATGTTGTTGTTTTTTTTTATTTGGTTTTATTTGAATGATTCTCATAATGATTCAAAAACTGTAAGTTTGTGTATTGTCAATTAGCATTATAGTCTATTAATTAGGCAGAGAGAAGAGTTTGAAGATAAAACGATCGCAAATGCTTTTTGCTAAACACTGACTAGTTGATAGCTGACATTAATTGACTGCTTAGAAATGTCTATTGTAGAAAAATAAAATCACAAACTAAAGATAAATCAATGTTTTTTGTGTGTTTATTACATTGACATGAGTGATTTAGCTTGCTATGTAGGCTACAACATCTGCACATTGGCTAGAGCACACCGTGTTTTAATTATTTTAATTATTTTAATATTTCACATAATTTAAACTGTCAGTATCTGTAAATGTTATAGGTACAGGGCTTTATGATAAAGTATATTTGTCACAAGCATCTCCAGAGACACTTTTTGAGGATATAAGAAGGTGAAAAGTAAACCAGATGTCCAGATATTGAACAGTTAGGGTTAAATCTATGTGATCTATACTCTTTAAAATAACACCCGTGCCAGGTCACTAATTATGATTAGTTTAAAGATAAATCATTGTCTATGATTTCATTTACTGACAAAAAACTCTGCTAATTCACCAGAGCCAATATGCTATCCTTATCAAATTTTGTCACGTGGGTGCAGGAGCTCTATAGTGTAATGATACTTAAGTAATCCGGATTCTAAATGCTAATAGCTATCCCAGAATGATTAGTGTCTTGAAGACAAATTACCAGTCTCCATTAGAAACTTCATACCCTCATTATCATCAATTAAAGCAGTAGATTATTTGTCTTCCTTGTGTCCTGTTGTGACCCTGACACTAACAGCACAAACAGGGATAACACTGAAATATTCATTGATTGCGTTAAGGCATGTCGTGCTTAAAGAACAAAAGAGCCAATAGTTGAGTGCCCTCAAATGAAACTGAGAAGAAATATCCTGCCCCATCAGCTGTAATGGACTACTAAACACAGTATTATATCAACATGTACAAATTCGATTAAGAAGAACAATATTTAGTTATTATTAAATACATTCTACAGAGTGGTAAAGAGATTGTCAAGAACACATTTTGATTAGTCTTTCCACAATGGAACACACCAAGCCAAACCATCAAAGATTCACAAATACGCTGTCAAGGTGAAAACTGACTTGATTTGAGTAAAATGTTGTGTACCAGTGCAGACACTTACATTGCTTTCCAAGGAACGCAGATATCTGGCACATTCGCTGTGGCCGTTGTACTCTGCCAAGTCTGCAGCCGTGAAGCCATCTACGTCCTTCTCTGTGGGCTCTGCTCTATGGGTCAACAGCAGCTTACAGCACTGTCAGAAGAAGAAAGGTACATGTTTCTGCACCATTTTAAAAAGGAAAAGCAACCTTCATGCTTTTGTTTTGTCCTTTGATGATTTTTACAAAAGTATGTTTTTTCATTATGGATGTTTTTACTGCACTGAAAAATAGAAAAAAAACATGTATCCAGTGTGAGTGGACTTGCATCTCCACAAACCTGAGTCTTACTTGGCCTGGAGGAGACCCTCCTTCTGCTTGTTTCTTTGTTGTTCCTTTGGCTATAATATTCAATGGTATGACATAGAACTTACCCATCTCCATTGAGAATGTTCAGAATTGTGAACCTAACTTCCTATTTCCATGGAATCATGCAGTTGACTTCCCATCTCCAGAAAGTTACATACTATCACTTTAATAAATAACTAATAATAACTGACAACACAGCAATAGATGTTTACTTTTTCTTATTGCATGGTTTTGGTTCACAAGAAAAGTTACCAAACAACAAAAATGTATTAGTTTTCCAGACCCTTGATTCACAAATATGTACCGTTTAAAAGTATTACAAATGTTTACCTCAAGCTCTCCATTCTCTGCAGCATCATGGAGTGGAGTCCCTCCCCAGTAATCTTTCATGACCTTTGAGCCCACATGTAGCAGCCTCTCTAAAATACAATAGTGCCCCCTGCTGGCGGCAAAATGTAGGGCAGTGGCACCTTCTCTGTCCTGAGCGCAGAGGTCCACATTGGTGCAGGTCACCTAGAGGCAATCGTGAAAGAGGAGCTTGTGGCAGGATTACATCCTATAGGCCTATCTGACAACCACCACGAGAGGCCCTACTAACCAGCCACAGCACGATGTCGCGGTGCCCCAGGTGAGCAGCAGCGTGCAGGCAGCTCATCCCATCATAGGCCCTGAGGTTCACGTCTGCTCCACATTCCTCCACCAGAAACTGAACTAGGGGCTGATGTCCCTCCTGACAGGCCAAGTACAGGGGAGTGGCACCCAGGCCTGTCTGACAATTCACTGTCCTAAAAAAAAAAAAAAGTTTGTGATTAAAAGTATGGATTGTTTATATTCTAGAAATTAAAATTGGAGCATTTTATTTGATAATTGTGATTGATCAGTATGAGAAAAAATCATGATTCATGTTCTCGTCATATCACCCAGCCCTAGCTCCATTGTACGGTTAAGTCCTACATGCCTATCATGCATTGCATTTACATTTTTTTTTTTTTTTTATGTTCTTTTTTATTTGACATATGTAACTAACAGTACAACTTCTAAAAGGTAATTGGGACACAAAAACAACTAGCCGCCATTGTACTATGGTTGGTAGATAGTAAGGTTAATATTTTATTCTTGTTTGTATGGAGTTGAAAGTGCAGTGTATCACTTTCCTGAAATGCTCTGTTGATGTGGTGAACTTGACATAGTGCCTGATGTAGTACAGTAGTACAGACTAGAAAGGCTGCCATGTGATCAACCTGGCTTGTGTCTATACATTATTTACAGTGTGAGTTGATGGTCACATGTGATTCATTGACTTAAACATGTGCCAAACTCTAAAGTAAGTAAAACACATGCCTCAACATCAACTTTATCCTCCTCCTACATCTAAGCAATGGAGTCCAGGGATCATGTTAAACTGTAAAGTACATTTGAAGTGCCTGGTGAGGGTTTTAGATTTCACTTGCCATTCGTATGATCTAAGCTAAAAGTCTAATTAAATGTGAGTTTATAGCCATTCAAAGCTGGCACCATGCACTGACCCCATTGCCAACCAAGTGTGAAGTGAAAAGTAGCAATAGACAAATCCAGAATGATGATAGTCTAGAATTTGTAGGAGTTTAACAATTAATTTATAGCATACTTACATTAAATATAGATTTGTTTTAAAATATTAAATTGTTAAAAATACCAAACAGGAATACAACAAAAATATTACTATTGTATGGTGTTGGTGACCTAGTGTCTTGCCACAAAAAGCTCAAGGGTTACTTTTAAATGAACTGTATTTTAAATAATCTACATGCATCACATAAGTATACTTACAGTAGTCTACTTTCATTACCATGCATTGAATTTCGGAGTGGATTAAGAATTGCTGAATTTGCCTGACTAAAACTGAACAAGTGAAATGAATGTCATGGCTGTGTAACAGTCTGTGAAAATGTTTGCAATTGACCATTGTTTAATAAATAAGTATGCGTTTTTCTCCCATTACTTCATTCCTCCACTTAAAACATGTTGTATGAAATAATTGGGGTGATTAATAACCACAAACCTGGGTGCCTGTTGAATAAGAAGTTTTAAACAGGTGAGGTCTCCATTGGCTGCGGCGTAGTGAGCAGGTAATGCCCCACAGTGGGACTTGGCCTCTGCTGCTGCGCCTGCCGACAGGAGCCACTGGGTCACATCCACACACCCGAACCGAGCAGACAGGTGCAGGGCAGACGCACCCGCTGCATCTTTGTCCTTTGAGATGAAGATATGGGATTCAAATAAAAACTACACAACTTTAGAAAGTATTATATAAGTAGTTGAGTTCACATAAGGATTCAATATCATCATCATCATCTTTATTTTTTTCAGACTTTTCTGTCTTAAGACAAGAAAGCAAATCAAAGTACACAAAGTCTGAAAGGGAGTAGGCAGAAGCCTGAGCTTATGACGCCTCCCCCTTTAATGCCACATATAAAGCTGCTATATTCACAAAGTACACAGTATTAAAGAAAAGAAAAGAAAAGAAAAAGAAAAAAAGCATTTTTCATCATTCAATGTCACCATATGAATTTATAATTTTCTTTTTATACAAACTTTTAAAATGGCTCAAAGTTCTACAATCTTTAATATTAGGTCATCCATGGAACTACAGGCGGGATAAAATTAGCTCAGCATCAAAGCTGGCATATTTTGAACGATTCTGTACTCACAACTCGAGTTACACAGTGGTTTTAATTTAACATGGCAGTAACATCATCAAAACTGTTTATGATGAATGAAGAAAAATTACACTAACTAAGTTAAATCTTGTAAATATTATATATTATTATTATTATTATTATTATTATTATAGTTGATTCCAAAGGACAATATTTTGATGCATAATTGGACATTTTGCTGTTAGTCCCTTTTTAGCCATGGCAGAGGCTAAATTATGCTTTATTATAAAATATATTTGAAATTGTGCATTACATAAAACTTACCAGTTCAATATGTTATGCATTGTTTTATTCAAAGTAAGTTAAAGTAAATACTGAAATGTTAACTTTTATTAAAATGAGGTGAGAAACAATAACACATTTAGCATCTGGACATAATAACACATAACTACAGAACTATGTCTCTATTGAGTATCCAGCATGACAATCCTATGTAATGTACTGACCCAGTCATACATGTGAAAAGATGGGCGTAGCACCTTCTACTACTTATGTAATTTCTCTGAGGGATCACTTCAAATGACCCTTCTTAAGCCAGGGCCTAAATTGAACCTCAGATGATAAAGAAACACAGGTCATGTGGTAGGCTACTTTTTCCTGGGGCAATTGAGCTGAAAAGGTACCTCCCTTACCTCTATATTACATCCTCCTTGTTCTATTAACCACTGTAGCTCTCTCGCATGTCCAGTTGCAGCCGCATCATGACCTGGCGTGGCAAGATTCAAAGCCCGGGCATCTCCTTGAAGACCAAATTCATTGACAAGATACTGAAGACACTCAAACTGTCCACATCTCGCTGCATGGTGGACCGGCCCAGCCCCTTGTGGATCTACAATTGCAGTAGAAAGATGTCCAGAAGATGCAAGTTCCTTCAAGGTTGAAAGTTCCCCAGTTCGGGCTGCCTGGATAGCTCTATGTAGCACCATTACTGGAGGCTACAAGCAAACTATGGCACACATTAAAACAAGCTCCATGAAAGCTTCAAAGACGTGACCATCTCATACAATAAAAAAACTCACCAAGGGACAAAGGAAAAGCGACACCGGAGAGGGAGGCAGATGGCAGGCATGCTGAGCTGAGAGGAGGGGGTGAAGGTAGTGAGATAGGAGAAGTACTTTAGGTCTATTTGGGTACCATATGCTGCTTGTCTGGTGCACTTCAAAACAATCTTTTTGGCTAGAAGATAGTTGGTGAAAAAATGTTTAACTAACTAAAGATCTGGAGAAGGTCACTGAGCAGTGCATTTAGTGCAGTGCACACTGCTCCCAACTAGTTGCCCCAGTGAAACATGAGTCAAATGCACCGTAGTCTTTATAAGCTATAATAACAAGAATATATTTGCAATTTGAGTTTCCATATTCTTTAATAATATTTAACTGGTTGGAGACAGTTTGAAGGTGGGATTTTGGCTGTCTTGTACAGTTAATTACATCCTATAAAACTAGTGTGTCTCAATTATTTATTTATTTTTTTCCTTTATTACATTTACAAACCATATAGCAAAAACTAAATGATGAACAGAATACCATGAAGTACTCCCTCAAAGTAGCCTGTTTATAGAAGACGTAATAAGAATAAACCAAAACAATATACGTACATTTGAAATACACTTAATGCGTTCCATGGATATTGAAGAGCAAGTAATGGAAGCCCATAGAGAATGAAGGTAATGAAACACGTGTGTTGAGTCTTTGTAGCACTAACCATCTGCTAGCACTGTGCATGCTTCACTGGAGCTGGGAAACTTAAGCACTAAGAGAGTCGAGGCACACTACGCTACAAAGAGACAAAAGTTTTACTAATGTTACTAAACAGTAGCCTACCATGAGTGACCACTCATCTGGTTTAAGTTTGAGATGTCCAGTGTTTGCAGCTCATCAGGGAAAGTGTGTGTCTGGATCCGGTTTCATAATGCATTTAGCTGATTACAAACATGACCCAATGGAAAAACAACCTCATAAAAGCCTCCAGGTCACTCCAAAGTCATGGCCTTTTATTATTCATGATAAATATTTTAAGAATTTACATAATCATAAAATGTAATAAGGAATGATAAGGTACTAACTAAAGTTGTCCTTATCCTAATGCATAATTTCCAAATCATGCAAATTATGTGAGTAAAATTTAACTTGGAAGCATCGAACTGTGCTGGTATATCTGGACAACACTGACGCCCCACATTTTTAGTCCATTTGTTCTAAGAGTTCCACCACTTTCCTCAAATCCTCCACCACTGCATCCACGTCTTCTTGGGTTGTTCCTCGCCCCACGCTTATCCTCAACGCATTCACTGCCACGCTCTTTGGAACACCACAGTTCAGGAGAATATGGGATGGCCTGAAGAGATGAAAAATAAATAAATATGACAGTTTCTCTTATCATTAATCCTCAAACAAAGTATATTTTACCTGTCTCCTCTGTCTGAGTGACAGGCTGCACCAACGCTGGCCAATAGACATTCACACCTGGACAGTACTTTCCAGCCTAGAAGTAGGAAGGGTATAGACAACACTGACTTTGAACTAAACTAATACAAGCACTCAACATTGGGAAAAAAAAAGGGTAAAAAAATAAACTACTCAAGCCTCTAATTTAGTGTGTATTAGTACTGATGTGACCTTGCATACATTTAGTCCTAACCTTGTGCTGCAAGCTGGATTGCTGCAAAGTTTGGATGTTTTTACTCAGAAGAATCCATCTTGTACAGCTCCTGACTGATCCACTCGAGTCCACACAACTTTTGGTGCAGAGCAGAAAGTGTATATTTTTTGACAAAAACTTTTTATTAACAAGGTACCATGAGTAAGAAACTGTAGCTATAATGCTACACATTCATTTAGCCAAAAAACTACATTTATTGCTGTAATATCAACGCATTTGGCTGAAAGCCCCTCCTCTATTGACTGGAGCCATTCTGGATTGATAATGGGATAATGGGTTGAACTCAGTTAAGAGTGCTACATGTATCAATCTGGCATTAACCAGGTTAATTTCATTCTGGTTCAGTCTAGCTTTACTACTGTTTTGTGCCAAAAGAGATGAGAAATCATGACACAATTTCTGAAGGTAATAAAATGTTTACTATTTCAAACTAATAATTTTTACAATGGTGTTCATACTGATACTATGCTGGGCAATAGTAATTTACACTTTACTACAGACCCCTCCCTCTCTTCGGCTGGAGGGGCATGAATGATTTAAACATTTGTGGTGTTTACAAATGACCCAGCAGCACGGGTCATGAACTAACTACCTAACATTTGTGCAGGGCACAAGGGCAGAACAGAAAGGAGACAGAGGGAGCACCTTGTAATTTTGGACCCAGGATGGACACGTTACATGTGTTGGGAAGGACCTCAGAGTCCTCAAAATGGTTGTTGAAATTGAGTTTTTTCCCGAAGACATGCTGAGAAGTAAAAGACAATTTGTTGTTTACACATAACTAGAATATAATACATAGGAAATTTTCTGTACAATTATTAAACAATTATAGCAAAGGCACAAAACAGACCAACAGCCAAAATTATATACTGACAACACTGTCTAAATACCTTGAGTCTATCCTCCAGGTAAAGTCTGACAATTCGCATATGACTCTCGTACTCCAACAAATTAGATGACACCAGATCTGCAGCCTGACAAAAACATTGTAAATTAATAATCATGTTTGCAACTACTTGTGAAAATATTATGTTAGTGTTAGGTTCCAATGTCCAACAGATGGAGAACAGCCTTTTCCACATTCAGGGAAAAAAATATCTGATGGCATTTAATATTAGAGATTACATAAGGTGCTTTCTGATTATTGGCTCCCTTTAACTACTCTTTACCATTTAAAAGACATAACATTTAGTTTTGAATTTCTAAGATTATATAGAAAATGTTCCCTAGAGTGAATTTTGCCTGCTAACTTTGACCTTAATTGAGCAAGTTTGACTAGAGACCAATTTAATCAATGGTTGACTGAGGCAAATATTATCTTAATAACTTAAAACATTTACCTTTCCTAATCCTGCAATCATTGGTGTGTTTTCTGTCCTGCAAAAGTAAGTCAGCATGTTTAGATTTTATACTCCAAAACATGATTATAAAGGCATTTATTTAAAAGCTAATTTTTTTTACCCGGGTCTGAAGTTTCTTTCTTGTCCTCCTCCAAAGAGCATGGGATATAAAGGTGCTTTATCTTCACTATTCACATATAGGGCTCCGATCCGAGGGGCATAAAACTGCAAATTCAACCAAATATTTAAAGACTAGAAGAGTATACATTATACATATACATTTTAGTTACAGCTAGATTTATTAGATTCTATTCATCATTTTAAGAAGAATTTGATTATCTAACAGTAATCTGTAAAATTAGAAGTAAATATCTTTTTAGGTAACACCACAAAAAAGTCAGAATGTTCAATTTTATTAGCTGGTCATATAGTAAAGTTTTTATCAATATTGATATAGGTTAAGAAAGGTTAAGAAAAAACTCCCGCACACTGTCTCACTCTTGGTTTGCTTTATTCACACGACGTTTCGGTCCTACTGACCTTCCTCAGGTATCAATATTGATATAAAAAAATTAATTGCTAAATGAAGATAATATATGCATGTAGATATTTTATGGAGTGTTAAGTGAATTGATCGTAGACATAGATCACTGTGCATTGTGCAATGAATGACTTAAACCTGCACAAATCACTCAAAATACAACCCCAAGTAAGCAAATGATAAGGCAAAACAATTGTAACATAGTTAAAATCTTTTGAGGTTTCTCATAATATGTGTCCTTTAAACGCAATATGAGTTACACGTTTTGCAAAACAAACTGTTAACCTTGTGTCCGACGATAGTGAGATAGTCCACTCCGAGTGATCGAGCTTCCACTTTGATTTTGCCCAAAGCCTGAGCAGCGTCTGTGTGCAGCAGGATCCGCCGCCGTGGAGGCTGATTAATCTTCTCTCTGATTGTCCAAAAGAGCTCTTTGATGGGCTGTCAAGAAAACAAGCTGTTATCAAATGGCAATGGGGTGACCATTGCCATTTGATAACAGCTTGTTTTCTTGATAGTAGTTGACATTTAATACTATGTCATTTTTCTGGTGGGGGGTCCGCTAGCTGCCTGTCGCCATGGAGATGTTACTGCTTTGACAGGACTATTCCTCAGTATAGCATTACTTATCCATCATGCATTTATTCTGTTACAGCTGTTTTATTTACTCCAAAAACACACATTCCAACTGTGTGCAGGCTCACCTCTCCACAGATCTGACCTGTAACCTGCTTGTCTCCAAGAAGATAGACAAGTTCAACGCCATACTGTGGAACATTCCATGCAAAGCCTCTTCATGAGAAAGCCGTCTGCTGGACCCTCCAGCAGAAAAGTTACATAGTCAGTAGTAGTACTACTGTAGTAAGATAGGAAGGAAGGATTTAGATAAAATAAATATACTGTAACTGTAATGGTAATCTTTGCATTAATGTAATTGTAGTTATTGTGATTTATGTATATGTTTCAAGTGATGTCATCAACATTGGGGTAAAGCAAACTGGAGGCAATGACCTGTCTGAAGCTGTGTTACTCGAATTAGACTTTCATCTAAGCTTTGTAAGACAATGTGACAGTAAAGAACTGACTTAACAAGTCTCCTTCAATCTCAGCCTAAAAATGTCTTAAAATCACAACTTTGTGGGGCTTCTCTACAAAATCACAACAGAAAATATTCACTACACCATCTAAAGCCCCAGGGACATGTTTAGGAAAAATCCAACACATGATGCGCACTAAGGTTTCAGTTGAGAGAGGAACTGACTGAGCGTGAACATAAAAGAGCTTTACAAGTCATTATTTCCTCTCACCATGATGACCCCCGTCTCATTGTTGGCTAACATAATGGAAACCAGACAGGTGTTGGGACGCAGTGCGCTAAGAACATTTGCCACCTCCACACACCCTGTTACCTTAGACACCGGGACAAAGGTAACATCTATGGAAAAAAACAACACAACACACACATAAACCTATTTCAGTATTTAAGGAATGTCTAAATGGTAATGTACCACAGCGGTGGACTAATATAAGCATCCACCTAAATTGAATTACCAGTAAACTGGGTGTTAAACAGTACAGGTCCCAACTTTAAAGGACAGAAATACTGAAATGAAATTAAAAGTCTAAATAATTAAAATTCTCAATGTGATGTGATTAATCCCATTGAATACATTTTGAGAAAGTGACCTGTATAAGTAATTTGTATTATCAAGCAAATATTGGTGAGTCTCTAATCCACTAATAATTAATTACAAACCAAAGCACCCTGTATTGTTTAAGGATCAACAGTGGCCAAGTGCAAACTGCCGTGTGTGTAAATGATCAACGATGACAATTGGAGGGGCCAAAGGCGCACACTTCCCTTCTGCCACAGGGCAGCAGTTGTTACAATAGTAGCTTACCATCACCAAGTATGGTATGACTGAATAACACACAAATTGTATAATGCAGTATATAAGGCTAATGCATGAAAGAAACTGTGCATTTTTGTACAAACCTGCCATGCCCTCCCTCTGCAGATGCTCCAGCACTAGTTTGACTGAGTCATGCTCCACATTCGAGGTGACGATGTGTGGGAGGCCTGAGCGTCCACTTGTATAGTCTGTATTGTGTTCAGCAGCATCACAGCTCTTCTTGAAGTACTCTACTGCTGAATGGATGACCATGTTATTGGCCTAAACATCAAAAATAAAAGAATAGTAACATAGCATTATCTGCACATTATACTGCCTTTCTTTTTTTCTTAGATATTTTTTTAAAGATCCTACAGCCATGACTATTACCTCGGTTCCACCTGAAGTAAATATGATGTCCTCTGCTTTACCTCCAACCATCCTTGCCACATTTTCTCTGGACTCACTGATAATGGCTTTGGCTTTGACACCTGATTGTATGGATAAAATCAAAAGTCTGCTTGAACACATATATGCTGAGTTTCCTTTTGACATGTCTCACCTGCAGTGTATGTGCTGCTTGGGTTTCCCCAGGCATCATGAAGAGCATCAGTGATGGCCTGGATCACCTCTGGATCCAGTGGGGTAGTGGCATTGTAGTCCATGTATATTCTAAACCACAAACAACATGAGATTTTGTACTATTGATAAATATGCTACATTTATTATGGGTAATTGATTACCTATTTTGACTCATGCTTTCTCTGAAGTTTGCTTCTGCTGTTAACATATAACAAAACAGTTAAAAACAAAGCATTCAATGGCATTACTAATGGAAATGAACTTAAAGGGATTTGTTTAGTTTATTTTTGTATTAAGTGAAAACACTTTGTCCATAAGAATCGAATAGCTTATCACTGCAATGAGACAGAAATCAAGAATTGAATCATTTTCTTTATCGTGCTGGAAGTCATTCAAATTTTGGTGGCATCGTAAAGCTCTTACGTGTTTAAACCACATTAGTTTGATGGTAGTAGCACTGACCGTATTTAATTATTAGATCATCGGAAGATTATGAACTGACTGACTTGTGTCTTGATCGCTGACAGTAGTTAAATACAGCGTTAGCTAAAAGCTCTTCCTTGTTGTGTATGTTTAGCTAACGCTAGCTATCGGCTATTTTCGAAACATATTAGCTGTTGTAGGCTACATTAACGATAGATTAGGCTTCTTTCTGACCTTGAGAAGTTATGCACAGTGACAGACAGTCGTTTAAACTTTATTACTGTCTCTCAGTGTCAATCACTGGCTGCTGTTGCTTTACAGGCTTACAACCATCACACACTGTTACTGGGATCCAAATATGCCGGCAACTGTGTTGCCAGATAGTACAGAAAAGTCTTTTCTGTCAAGTTTTTTTTTGATTAAAAATACACAATAGACTAAGTCTATGCGCTATAGACTGGTTTGAAAATTATATATTAACAATTATAAGCAAAGGCCAAAAAATGTTCAGTATGATATGTTTAACATAACATGCTCTGATTTTTCCACGCAACTGGCAACAACTGTGGCATTCTGAATTCTCATTCTTCTTTATACAGTCCATGGTTGGAACCATAGGCATTGAAGGTGCACTATGTAACTTTTCTGGTGTGGGGTAAGCCACTTTCTCATCTTCATGGAAATGGTATTGCTTTGGCTGTAATGGTTCACCGTATGGTATTAAATAAATCTATCTTCCATTTAAAAATGAGTATAGTCCTTATGATCTAATCCAATCTTGTTAAATATGAGGCCTGTCTTTCTACTGTACTGTGCAATACACTGAGGGGCTCAATGTCTTATGGCTAAGTATGTTTTTACGTTTATTAGGCCTATGTTGTTGTAATTTATTCAATAGACAATCTTAACAGTCCAATGAACAATAACAGATTTAGACATAAGAAAAAAGTGTTGTACATAAATAATCTTCTACAATTTCCTTAAAATGAGTGTCAAGTGCTCACGTAGGATCTCCCATGGTTGAATAAATTTCATGTTTATTTATTATATGACAATGTGTCCAGTGTACACAAACATCTGACGCAAAACCTCAACACTCAGAGACACAACTACAGCCCATTTTCACCTTATCTGCAAATGGGTCCCTTTATAATACACATGTCACAGCAATCATGTTTATATACAATGCAAAATAATTTCAAAAGAACATAAACAGCAAAATGGTACAATCTGACAGTGCCAAAAAGATTACTTATGGAAGCACAAAACTTTGAGAGGGGTAGCATAGAAAATGTATGATACGTGAATATAGGTGTATAGATATTGAAACAAGTGAAGTGCGTTTGGTAAGTAACCTCTACATTCTTACTCTGTACAAGATAAGCCTAAGTGGGCCATTTATGAGCTATTTATGACTCCCTGATAGTAATAACAAAGTACAATCAATTTTGAACCAGTGTAATGTTTAAAAATTAGTAAACATAATATAGAAAATACAGTTTACATTCAGTGTTTGACTTGTTGAAAGGTTTGTTCAAAAGTGACAGGGCCAAAAAAAAAAGGGAAAAAAAAAGAAAAAAGTTTGCATAAAATCAAAACCCCATGTTCATTAGCCAGGGTCAGTGATTATAGAGCTTAAACATATTGACAAACATTGCTTCTCTCTTATTCATATGATGCTTTCTAGATTTACTAATTTACCATTTATCTCTGGAAAACAGAATTTAAACCACAACCACCTGACAGAGAGGCTGGAGGACAAACACTGTCAATATGCCACAGTCTATCAAGAACAACTGAATTGAGTTTTTGAACTAATAATACATTAGATATTATGGAATTCATTTTTATTACAATATTTTTGTTTATAGTAAATTACATATTGACTTTGAAGTTGCTCTCAAGGCTGGTTGACCTTTGGCTTGCTTCAAAATCAACTTCACTAAACTTTTAGGGACATTTATAAATTTCTGTACAACTTCATATTGAAATAAAACAATTATTCATATTATGTTTTCTTTCACTCATTTGGTCATTCACATTTAGTAGATGTAAAATATGATAAATTGTATCAATGAAAAAATGACAGATGGTGATTACACATTCATAACTGTGTACCTGATTATGTTGTTGAAAATAGAAATACATGGTCTCATTAGGAGAGTACTTTCACTTTAGCAGCAAATGGGAGCTGTTTTAAAGCAAAGGTTGTAGATTCTAACATTCTAACAATATGAGTAAAAGATAGGCACTACTTTTTTAATTTATATCATTCATAAAACCAGTTTTTTGTCAGTTCAAGTTAAATTATATTATTTGGGGTACTCATCATTTCATCAACGATTGTTCTTCTCTTTTAACATTAGTAGTACTTGTATTTCAAGTTATTTTCAGTCGAAAGAAACCAATATTCCAATATTAACAATAAATGCTAAATTGTAGGAGTAGAAGGGAAGAGGTGGTACCATTCTCAAGAACATATTAAAAAGTGCAGTGTGCAGAAATTGCACTGTGTTCTACAATAGAAATATAGATGTCTTTGAAAATAAATACATGCAGAAATAATAAATACTAAAGTTGTTATTAAAAATCTAAAAATATCACATTTTGAACAAAGAAAATGAGTGAAAGAGGGGAGCTAATGATAAGTGATTAGCAAAAACATGGAAGAGAAAAGATTGAATAATGACGTATCAGAAACTTCAAGAGTAACTCGTCCCTAGCTCACTGCCAATACTTTAGCAAGGACGGGGCTAGACACGGGTGGGGAAAAACTGATTGACGGCTGGGACATAAGCGCTAGTATTATGGCATGATTACATTTTGAACATGCTTTTTATGCTCATCATCTAGAGTTAAGAGTGCTAAGTGGACACATTTTTATTTTACCAAATCTAAATAATAAATAATAGCTTGTTACTGAACTGTATAACAGGAATTCTAAAGCATATTTATAGGTCTTTAATTTAGGAGTAGAGGGGTGAGTTACTCTTAAACAAAGGCATTCTGTTCTTTTAACCCTTGGACTTATAATGTTGGATGATTGACAACCTTTATGGACATCTAGTGCGATATACCAATACTGTTTACTTTGTTTTCTTAATATGAAGCAAATTACATTAGATTCACAGACCATAGAAAATATTCAGAAATAGCTTCAGAGATAGCCTCAATATTATTTTTTTTCTTGTAGTTATTGTCAAGCTGTATGCGTTATGCAAACCGGTGAATATTTAGCTGTAGAATTTTCATATTTTCTTGATAACATGGCAGCTGTAAGTGAAAGCTAACTATCTCTGCATTAGAAGAGTCAATGTAAAAGGCTCACTGACAATTACGACTACAGCACATTAACATACATGAGTAATTTTGACTTTTGAGATGCTACTGCTTCCATATTTTCTTTTTTTCCTTTTGTCCATTTGTAAATATCCTCCAGTACGGAACAGTGACGGCGAGACTCACAGCGCAGCAAACGGTGGATACAGAAAGGTGTTGCTGAGGATACGGCAGACAAAGTAAAAAGATAGTAGTAAAGTTGTTTGTTGATGATAGTGATGAAGAAGAAGGTGGTTGGTGATGAAGAGGACGCAGCTCAGCACAAAAAGAAGACACAGATTTATGTACATCAAGTCTTTGTGATATTCCAGTTTCACATCCTCATCTGCCCAACTCTTCTTCTTGACAGTTTTGACCTGGAAGACACAGCAATGTCAATGTTTTTCTATGATAAGAGTTGAGATATTTAGCCTTAATTGAACAGATACAGTATACAGACAGTATATCCTTAACATGACGATCTGTAAATATATTGTAGGATCTGGTATAGAAAGCACTTGTACAGTACCTGATAGTTCCTGCGAGAAGAGGGTTGAACGCGTAGAGCCAGTCGTGCATGTCCTTTTCACTGTTGGCTTGAAGCAAGATCCCGCGATGTTCTGTACACACGGCAAATGTGTTTGGAGTCTGTGGAGAAACCAAAGCTAATTTTAGCACATTTGATTGTTTCATTATTAAAGGTACGCTATGTAACTTTTCTGGAGTAGGATCCTCCACCTGCTTGTTTCCATGGAGATGTTATTGCTTTGCCTGAAATGTTCCACAGTATGACATTAAGCTTATCACTGTCTATGTAAACAAGCAGAGCCATCGGGCCAGATCTGTTGAGAGGCAATCCCACTTACAGCAAGAGTGCATATTAATGAAACTAAACTCATGTAATTGAATTCATGTAGGATACACATGCAAATCTGTGGAACATTCTAGGCAAAACAATAATATCTCCATGGAGAATGTGGCAACCTCTAGCAGAAAGGTTACTTGGAACTTTAAACTATTCTTCACACCTCACTCAATCAAGTCTTTCCTGGTCTACAAAAATAGCACAATGCATTATGGGCTTGGACGTACCTTAAGCATGGCTTGCTGATCCTCGCTGTACTCCACCTGAGCAGAGGAGAGGTTGAGGATGGCTCGCTCCACCCCATCTCTGTCCGAGTTGTAGATGTAGACGTAAGGCCTCCGCACCACCACAAAACGCTTTATCCACCCGTTTGTGTGAGGCTCCAGGAAGTTCAAGTAACCCTTCTTTGATACTATGGGACTGAAAGAAGAAGACATGGGCTGTTTTAGATATATTAATAGCGTACATATTTTACAAGTTTACATTACTTTAACTATTGGTATAAGGTCTTTTTTATTGTTGCATTACCATTACCAATATCACTATACACTTTCACGCACATTTTTAGATATTCTCTCTGACCATATTTTAACTACTGTAGCCAACAAGGATGGCTAAGAAACAGGAAATATTTATCATAATTGTATTACAAACTGTAAACCATGTCTGTTCTGTACATATGTATTTTTGTTTGTACTATGTCTTCTCTGTGTTGTGATGTGTGATTGATGTGTGCCCTGCCGGGACAATAAACTAACCGACTATTATACTGGTAACATACCTGACTCTGATCTCCTGGATGTCAGGAACAAATCTTCTGCTGTGAGGTTTTGTGTCAGGAGGGGCGCTGTGGGGCGCCCCCCCATGTAAGTCTGGACTGGGACTGACTGCACCACTGCGAGGCGTGGGGGGTCTGAAAGTAAAGAAATTAGTTAGTTGATTTGCAAACACATGCTTTTCATGTGGTTTTCACTGATTTACAACATGTCATGTCATGATGTCATGATCATGATCCATGGGTAAAGTAACTGAATTTATTATTTTTTTAAATATTTTGAAAGCAAATAAATTTAACATTTTATCTAGCAAAAGATGGGTCTGAAAATCCTCCCATTCTAATTTATTTCTATTTCACTACACCAATTATACATGAAAGAGTACATTCAGCAACATACACAATAAATGTAATTTATACTGGTCTAGCAAAAATAATTTATTTGCAAAGACAGAATGGATTTGATCGGGAAGGAATTACTTTTAATTGCATTTATAATAAAATGATAAATATCTTTTGAAAACAATTTCTTTTAATGGCACATTTTTTGGCAAAATTGTTTCGTTCATTAGTTACCAACTTTCCTTTTCACTGTTGCTTGTATTTGTTAAATGAACCAGATAGACAGAGAAGAATGGGATACCTGAGATCAGTGGGTCCATAGCAGCCCTCCACCAGTGAAGGGCATGTTGTTGAGGGAGCAATCGTGTTAAATGTGGGCACTGAAGGGGAGTCTTTGAGAGTTGTGACTAACATCTCAGAGATCTGAAACACACAAACATCAACACAATAGTGGGAATTATTTATGTGTGAATAACAACAAATTTTACAGTGTTCAAAGCATACCCTGCTCTCACTGGCGCTGATACAAACATGGCTGTAGTCTCTGTTGAAGGAGTGCATGAGAAGCCGTAAACACTGAAGAGAAAAAAGAGATAAATGTTAATACCAAAACTATTTAAAACTGCAGGAAGATAAGAAGTATTTACTATCAATAGTTTCATGAAGTGTTAAGCTTACAACCTTACAATAAGTGGGGGTGTCTGATTTAGAGTTTCCCACATATTTTTGTTAAAGCTGAGGTGGTGTAGGTCATCCTTATTCAAAACATTTTGTTTAATGCTAACTTTAGGGGAAAATTACACCTATTGAGCAGTAATTGTCTGAACAAATCAAGTAACTTTATATTTGATATCAAACAAGACCACCATTACTGTCTCTATAAGTGGGAAAATGCTGGTTACTGACCCTCTCTGCGAGCTCCCTCTGCTTCTCAGTGATGATTTCGGAGCAGGGTGCAGCCTCATGGTCCTCTGAGGTCAGAGGGGTTTCCGTCAGGTCCTCAGTCAAACAGGACTGAACCGGGTCTGGTCCCGACACGAGACTAGACTCCAGCTTCTCCCGCAACAGAAGGAAGTGCTTTGTCTTCTCCACCTGAGGAGCAGAAAAACAAAACTATAGATTGCCTCCATGAACAAAAAAGGCTAATGTTTTTAGTCTAGAATAACAAAAAAAACACACACACACACACGCACAATATAATAATTTTTATTTCTTTCTTTCACAACTTCTTTCTGGTTGAATTCAAATTGTAGGACTTACAAAAATACTTCAAAAATCATAGCATTTGTTTCTCTTGAGAGTGGGTACTGCTGTTTGAATTATATTATTATAATGCATTATAATGTAAAAACATGTAGTATTTCTCAGTTTTTAATACAAACTGTAAAATACATTTTACAGCTTTTAGTACATTTAGGACAATATGCAAAGCAAAAGGTATGTCCTATTAAGCACACATTCACTGCTCAGCTTGTTTTTAGACTCTGGCGGAGGCCACCATAATATATGGAAAATACTTACAGGCAACACTGTACTTAAATTTCTTGGTTGAATTCAAATTATGAGGCTATAATATACAGTAACATAAGAAATTATCTTTCTACCACATTTCCAAGCACATCAAACACAAAACAATACTGGTATCTCAGTAAACAACAGTGCACATACGTCTTGCAGGAGGCTGAGTTTCTCTAGCTCCCACTGATGCTCCAGGATGAGGCTGTCGCTGCGTGGTCTCCACCCAGCCAGGTTCTCCTCTCCACGGACATACGCCACCGAGGTGTCCAGCACCCGCCTCCGCCTCCTCTGCATACCTGCACAGGGACAGGACTTTAGATACAAACTTTTATGCAGTTAAAGTTGCACTGCTAATTCCACACCCTATTAAAAAAAACTCTTGTTTAAAAGTATGGAAAACGAACATCCCCATGAGTTTCAGAATTATACAAAATTAGGACCGTTCCCATAGCAATTAAACATTTAAAACTAAATATATACCTTTTGAATGGTGAAAAGTCCTCAAAATTAAGATGAAACCCTAATACAGTAGTAATAACTGAAATGAAACCTAAAAAATTAATAAAGTTTATAAGAAAAAAAAATCTTTCTTTATTTTAAGATAGTACTCCTCATATGACAATCTAAAACAGAATATCAAATAAAAAGCTGGAACACATTTGAAATAAACACTGTAAAAATTACCTGGGCTTCCTATATCTGCCAAGTTACAAAGACTAGCTTCATAGACTCCTGTTATTCGGTTCCTATGAAAGAATACAATAATTTATTAAATATTGGCCACTACAAACTATCCAAAGATACACATCCAAATATGTTGAACGCACCCGTCTGCTGCTCTGAGACTGCCCGTCCCAAACAGGTTACGAATGGAGCGTGATGCTGAGAGCTTAGTATCCCGGGAGTAGAAGACCATACAGATGTCTTTGGTAATGACTGCAGGCTGAGAGCAGTTCTCCATCTGAAATATAGACAGGAAGACATATGATCAGTCGTAACATTAAGACCACTGAAAGGTTATTCAAGTCTTCTTTTGTCTCAAAAATAGGATAATGGGCAGGTTTTACAATTTGAGAAAGTTTGATAAGGACTTAGCAGTGATGTCAAGGCAACGGGGTCCAATAATCTCACCAGTGGGGAACCGGTAATTGAACTAAAACTGAAGTCAACATGTGATTAATTGAAAAACTTTACCTCTAAATAGGCTGATAGGGTCATGTAGATCTTCTCCCCATTTGGAGTCACTCGGTTCAGTAACAATGAGTTGTGCATTGAGCTGTCCCACGCTGCCTCGAAACGATAAAACGTCCTGTGGTGGTCCAAGAAATACTAGTTTTTAGTAATCCAAAATATAGATTCTAAACACAGATAAACCCCATGCTCAACACAGCCATATATTTGAGAAAGCAACTTAGCAAAACCAAAGTAGTATTACATGATATTACCCCCCAAAAGAAAAATTTGTTCAGCCATTCTCAAATAAGGTTGATGTTTTGGCCATAATTTCCTCTTAACAACAAGGCATCACTTCAGAAAGCGTATATTATTTCAGCAACAGTTTGTGTCATTGTGTTGGTCATTTACTTATTACTTATTTATTACTTTTAGAGAATTACACCAGGTGCCCTCCCTGACAAAACATTTTCTGCACATGTATTAGCATGAAACTTTCTATTGTTGGTGCCTCATTGTAAAGTGGTTCCAAAGCCTTAACATTGTAATATATTTGCATGCAAATGATTTGCTAGAGAAAGATGACCAGAAATAAATGGGATGAAGGAACAGCAGGGTAGAGAGCTGGCACAGTGAAATACCTATGGTCCCTTTCCAAGACGATACTGTAGAAGACGAGATAAGTCAAAGAATAAAAGAGTCAAGAAGTGAGTTGTGGTCATGCACTGTTTTACTCAATCTTTTTATTCAAGTCATTTTGTCAGCTTTGGGTGGTTGGCATAGATAAAGAGAGACAGATTGAATAATCCCATGATATCCCAAAAAATGTAGAGCATTTTTTCCTGAACTGGGATACAATTCAGTTGTGCAGCATCTTAATAATTCACTTAAATATTTTTGTTAATTGTCTATTGTATTATCTTTCTGTCTGTAGTTGAACACAGGCCTATGTATATATTCTTCATAATTAAAAGAAAAAAAAAGACCACTTAACACACTTGCACATGAACCAACCAACATCAAGCAGTAATGGCAAAAAATAAAACATAATGCAGAGCTAAAGCTAGAATTATCTTATATCTCCTAGATTATCTACCTAATCTACAAATATTGTGTTACTTGTTTTCTGCTAAAATGACCTGCAAGTAACCTAACCAAAAAACTGAAATGACTAAAAAAAATTAAACTTCAAATCATCAAGAGCACATAACAAGAACACCTGTGGTTTTATAACATGAACTGATGCATTAAACATTTGTAAAAAGGAAACTATTCCCTAGTGTTACATCTACATTTGCCACTTTGTGTTTTACTGCCTGCTTAAATCTCGGAGCCAGGACTGAAGTCATGTCACTGGCACCACATGTAACGGGACATTTGCCTTTGGAGTTTGGCAACACTTCAGGGTGGGACAAGAAAGACTTAAAAATATTCACAACATCGCAGCAATTTGACACATGGTGCTACTGGTGAGGTAATGCACCCCTGGATTAGTTTTTAATAGCAGTATTTGAAACCAGTGCCAGGGCTGTACTGTAAATGATGCAAGCTGTTGAGTTGAGTGTTTCTGTTAATAAGCAGCGGCTGCTAATAGAAAACTGTAATATCATTAAAATGTATCTCCGATGAGGCCTAGAGTCACATATAAAAGCGTTGACCTAAGTGTGTTTTACCTCAAACAAACATACAACATATTTATGAATAAAAATACAATTAACTTTATAATTAGTTAAGATGCTAAATTGTCTCCTTTTCCAACTCCTTAAAAGTAATATTCCATTTTGTTTACAAATTCTCTAACAAAAAATGTAAACATAACCTACAACCTATAACCTCTTCTGATAGACAATTATCTCCCTCTAGTGGTCATATATTATACAGGCGTATGCCCATACCAATCTAATTTGATTATTTTCAGTGTTTCTGTGGAGTATTTAAAGGGCTAAAGATTAAAATTTTTGTACTAGACTGTGGAACTGGCTCCACGACACCTCCGTGACCAAAAGCTGCACATGAAGCCAGCCATGCGCACCCATGTCTGTCATAGATACTTTAACCTTTAAGCCACACAAACGCAGTGGACACAGAGTCAAAACAACTGGACAGCAGCAGAGAACATGCAAAACCACAGCTCTCACTTCTGATAAGGGGTACAACACAAAAGAATGGTACAAAAAGAGCAGGAGAGAGGGGGAAATGGATACAGTGTGGTAACAAGATGGAGTTAGTGTGCATTGGAAGAGCCCAGGGAGGCAAAATAATATACCTAGGCATGTCCGAATCAAGAAACTGTCTGCAAAAGCAAAAACAACATTCAGTTAGTAACCCAAAATTATTATTAGGATCTTTTAATATTTTCAAGGTTAGGGGATTGCAGGGGTCGGCAAATGTCATCATGGACAACAGCAAGCTTCAAAACAATTGACAATTGGCAGAGCACTGGTTACTAAGCAGGGATACAGAGCAATCAGCCAATCGGATTCTTGCTTTTTTCCAGGAAAAGTATACAAAATTTCTCCAAAGGGACATGAAGGTGAGGTGTTTTTAAGAAGGCTACAGATAAATGCAGATAAACTAGTCCAATACATACAAAGTTATAAACTTTAAATATTTAGATAATACCGTAGACAATGCATTGATTGTACAGGAAGTGTCTTCATATCACTCAAATTTTATGGTTGTAAGGAGTAACAAGTTACATATCTGAAACAACACTGCCCTCAATTGGCTGACAACAGTACTACTATATATGTACATGAGCCACAAATACATTGTTCATTAGATGGGATGCAAGTTACATATATAGTTAAATGTGATATTTATATGTGAATGAATAAAATATTATATATTATGTCTTGTCTGACATAATATCATATTATCGTTTATATGTTTTTAAATTAAACTGAGTGACTCATGAAATAAAAAAAAAACAGCAATCGTTAGTGGAGTATTTATGGTATACTATTATGTCTTAAATAGATTATCGTTATTAAATGAGCAGAGTGGGGTGTTTTATAAAATGGTTTAATAAGAGTTTAAATTAGCACTAACTTGATTATTTCAGCGAACATACAAGTAATATTGTGAAATGAAACATGAGGATGCAATTGAGACATAACAATGACAACATTAAAAGCCATGAACATTAAGGAGGGTCGTACAGCCAGCAATTAAATCAGACATTAATTCAGAGGTAATATTTAATCAAAGTTATGGCTTCTCACTTCTAAAACCTGAGTAAATACAATTATTTATGAAAAATATTTTCCTGAAAGTTAGTGATTCGAAGCCAGCTTTTACCTGTGCATACAACCGGCCACGGGCACTTCACCCACCTTGCCTGTCTTAATGTGGTGTGAGGAGGATGAAAAGACCACTGGTGCAGATTTGCAGTCACATAACCATGCTATAGCTGCAGAAGTTGCTTACCTCCATTGGTTGTAGGGAGTGAATGGACATTGTAATTTACTAAGACAGATCAAATTGTATGATTTTGCTGCACTTGGCCATGTTCTAGGTTCAGTTATAGTAAAAAAATAATAAAAAATAATGATAAATTGTCATCTATATACCGGTAAGTCCCTAAACATGATGAATGTACTGTAATAAAACATGTAGGTCATGCTAATAAATATTAATGCAATAAATTGGTCTGAATGACTGTAAAGAGAAATAAGCAAAAGTTGCATACCTGTCTTCTGGCAATGGTCGGACATATCCCGCAGACAAAATGTTCAACGACAAAATATTGGGGTCTATGATTGTCTCATCTGATTCTGGTGTTGTGCGGAGACGTCCTGAAAAACAATCAAGACTGTCTTTTACAACTGAAAACTCAACGCAGTTTGTCAGGTGTAAAATGCTCATTGTAATGACTCAAAAAGAGCAATGATTTGTCCTCAGGCTCCCCCATTTTGGCTGTAGTAAGTAACAACACTGCTAAAATGCTTGAATCTTAGCTCACCTACTACAAGTTCTCTGATATCTCTCCATTCAATCTCCCCTGTAGATTCGTGAACTATAGTGACAGCGATTCTTCTCTGGAGGCCCTGAAAGTAGTGGAAAACACAAACACAGGTAAGAAGAGTAAATCATGTTTTAATGAATATTTAATGTAACGAGTCTATTCCCAGCATGAGAGAGACAGTACCTGGTGAAGAAGGAAAGTGCCATGGCAGGGCATCCCTCCTCTGTGATCCACCACTGCAGGGATGTAGCTATAGAGAAGACATTTATCAGATTTACAGTTGTATGTTAAATGTAAATTAAAACAAAGTTAACGTTTGTGTCTTTATTAAATCTGGTATTGTGAAACTTTATTTATGTATTTACAATTTTATGTGAAATTCAACCGTTTCAGTTTAAAATTCAATTGGATGGTAGCAAGACAGAAAGAGCTGTGGTAGTAAGTGGTAGTATTCAGAAACAGTTTTCTGTAAAAAGCATTCTTGAAAGGAAAAAAACTAAAAATGATCCATCTAGAAAATGCCTATAAAACATTTTCATAGTATGTATATGTATATATGTATAAAAAAATATTTGCCTATATGTTTATGAAGACAAATGTAGGCCTATAAATTAAAAGAGACATTAGGCACATTAGCCCAACCTTTTGTGAAAGTGCATTTGTACAGGCAATTTGACTCTATTGGCTATACTAGGCTTAGTTTTTTACTTCATACTCACTCTCCGTTTGCCTCCAGTTCACAGATCTCAAAGAAAACCATGAGGTCGTATTTGCTGTGACAGGGTCCAGGCTGCGGTCGGGTGAGTGCAGACAGTTTTGTGGCTGGGACTGAAATGAAACAATAACAAACAGTTAAAAAATGGGTCATATTTAAGCCAAGGAGAGCGGCCAGGTCTATGCTACAGAGGAGAAATGGAGGGAAGAAGAGAGGGCTGTAGAAGGACTGAAAAGAGAGCATCCACCATGTCACCAAGTTTAAGTTTGTAAGAAAATGAGGAATTCATGGATGAGATACTGTTGTGGTTCAAACTTAGGGCCAGCTCTACCGTGTAATTTTTCAAAAGGAATGCAAATGTATGTTCTATAGCAGGGAGTGGTATGTTTTGGTGTATCTAGTAATAAAGCTATGCTGTAAGGATATGTGCTTAATGTGAGCTTAAGACTGTAGAGCTGACCCTAAACATTTAATAAGACATAATGATGAATATTTCACTTATAATAAACATTGACATACACAATATAAACAATGTCATGTAGGCTACTATAGGTTACGTCATTGGTCATTGGAAAAGCATGTATTGCAGAAAACGCTGTACACAATAATTCAAGTTTAGAGGAATGCAAAGAAGGAATTGCAGGGAATCCACCACTCAAGTTGAAAGACACACACTGGGGTCAATCCAACCACAGGATCCTGGATTATTTGTCTTTTAATACCACAGACTCAGTACAGTACTGTGTTTTTAAGGTACTTAAAAACATTTGTCAACAACAACTTAACAAGGGCCTTTGGCTCTGCAGGTAAAATTCCCATAAAATGTACTTGTATTATTAAGAGTATAAGCTTGACGTTTTTATTATTATTTATTACATGTATAAAATAGATTTTTTTAAACATTAACATAATCAATACTACTCTGAACTTAAAATATCATAGCTGGATATAAAAAGACAGTGAGTCCCAGGATCCTGTTGGATGTGACTTGTGTAAAACCAACCGGGCGTCTGCGCTTTAATAACTGAACAGATAGAGATGGGTGGAGCAGGGAGCTGGGCCCGTTCCTGTGCTTCTATGATGAAAGAAGCAGCAAGGCCAGCTGCCGAAAGGGCGTGTCCTGACAGAGAGTCCACTAAGGCCCCATTCAACACGTCTGGGACAAGGTAACGGATCAAGTCCAGGGTTTTCTCACGGTCCGGGGAGGTCTCAGAGTCTGCTGCTTGCACCCAACAACATGAAGCTAGCATGACATGACTTGTAGCAGGACAGCAGTACACAGACATACATTTAAATACATGAATGAGGATGAGACAGAGTGAAGGAGTGACGTACCGGGTTTAGAAAGAGGCATGACCCGAGGGAACTGTCTCCTGCAGGGCCGGAGAGGGCTATGTACAAGATAATATAGAAATAATATTAGAAATCCATTACATAAATACAACACTCCTCAAACATAAGAAAAACGGTCTACAAAGGTCTGATTCGTTTGGCTGAAAGTATCTTATCTACCATGTGTAGTTTCAGCTAATAATTAAATTCACTTTTAATATTCACTCTATGAGGTTTTCTACTGTTGGTATAAATGTATAATAGGTTATAGTGTGTTTTATCATAACCATTATGTTAGCAAGTATTGTCATAGTCTGATATCTAGGCCGGTGATGATTAATATTGGCCTAATAAATAGAAAATAGAATCAAATTTGTCGTATCAGTACCTCATAACATCTTTGCAGAGCGGGAGGAAAGGCTGCTTCTGATAGTGTCCAAAAACTTCAAACACGATTGGCTGAGTCTTGATGTAGTCGATGAATGATTTGGTGACCTCAACAGCAATCTACAGAAAAATTGTAATTTTAGAAAAGGAAACAATTAAGGGTGAAGTACAGTTTTTCTGTTGTTTATAAACATGTCTTACATTCTGAACATGGTAAAAGCCTAGAGGTGGACCACGACCTGTGTTCTTTAGGGGTTCAGTTGAAAAGGCTTCATCATGGCGGTGGATGAAACTGTGGAAAAAAAGTATAATTATAATTAATTAACATGTAAGTTGAATTCATTATAACTTGGTGTTGAAATACTCACTTGAATTGGCAGAAGATGTCAGCATACTCTGCAGAGATGCTAGAGGCCTGGAGCACCGTGACTCTGAAAGTGAAAAGATTTCCAACCTGAAGGTGCTCCAGGCTCGCCTCCTCCAGTCCGGCCTTCACAGGACCGTCGTCATCTGCATCGGCTGTGAGGAAAAAACATTAGTTTAATTTTTCAAATTTACATGCTATGCATTTTATTGACTACATAGAAGTATTAGTGATACTGTAGCATTATTGTTTGCTGTGATGTGACTGAGTTGTATTTCCTATCTGGGCAAGAAAAACTTGTGTATTTACTATATTACTGTCAGATAAAAAGATTTTCAAATTATCTTTTTATTTTTAATCAAGCTATTCCTAGATCAAAATCTCCAAAAATATAAATATAGTATTTTAATTTACAGAATAATTATCTATAGCTATAAGTTTTTCACTTTAAAGTACATTAGTGAACATAAAACAGACTTACAGACTGGACTTGTCTCTCACGTCTAAAATAAAATTACCCGCACATGTGTTGTTGTTCACTTCATCAGCTGAAGGTCCCATCTCCGTGCTCTGCCCCTCTCCCTCCACAATACGTAGTTCCTCCTGGGACACACCTTTACGGGATAATCCCGCAGAGCAGGACTCAGACTGGAACTGTTAAAGAGGAAAGAATAATCATTTATAGTTTGGTGTGCAACAATATGTGCATGAAAATATATTGATTTTCATTTTTTTTTCTAAATTTATATCTACAATGCACACGGAGCTCAAGTAAATTTCCCTTGATTAGCAATATTATATATGTATATATAATATTTAAAGAAAAGCATACCACCACCGAGTATGGAATGAACAAAATTTGTGTGTATAAAAAAAAGCTATAAGAAATAAATAATAATTATGCATTCCATTCCATCAGCCTTCCATTAGCTTTAGCATTAGCAAGACCTTTTTTCTGAATAATAAAGTTCCCACCAACTGTATGTCTGTAAATTACTCAAAAAAGTAGTTTGATTCATAGTTCAATGGCATGAGATGCCTCTCGTCTAGACCAAAAGATGGATACATGAAAGTACTGTGAAGTACCTTCTCGTACTGCTGGTCCTCAAAAGAGATCTTGGCGGTGCCAGACTGCCTCACTCCTGAGCCATAGTCTGGGGCCTCTTCATCGGCTGGAGGGAAACACAGAGCACCTTCACCTCACTCCCTCAAGAAGTCACACACAACCTGTACTTTATATTCACTGTACAGAAATCAGCCAAAACAATATTACCACCAATTGACAGATAAATCTTAAATAAATAATATCAACGAGGAAAAGCAGGTGATGGCTTGACAACTGGGTCAGAGCATCTCCAAAACAGCATCTCTTATGGGAGCTCTGTGCAGATGATGCAGAACTACAACAGTGTTTCTCAAACTATAGTACATGTACCAATGGAAGCATACAGAAGTGCAGCTCATCTGCATTTCTTTCATTATTTCGTAAATTTTGTCCTTTGGGTTAGTCCAAGTTTATAACTATTCAAGTTATGGCGTAGTCCTGTTTTACAGCTGAATTAGATCTGGTGAGAATCACTGAACTACAGTAACCCAAATGACCAAAATTCTATTCAGGCTCAGATAGAAAGGTGATGTCCGTTGCAAGAGGCTGTGTATTAAGCAGGTGGTTATAATGTTTAGTCTGATATTATGCCTAATAGTACAAAGCCTAAAATCCTTACCTGATATGGCCTGCACTGCCACTCTCAGAAAGCCCTTGACTTCTCCCCTCTCATTGACAATGGCAACGCGGTGAACCAAAGGAACCGGGTACAAAAGGTTACTTAGATACACAAATGCCCTGTAAAACATAGACAAAAATGGGAAATACAATAAATATTGCTGTCAAAATTAAAACTCCACAGTGTAGAATTAAAAAATATTATTACTGGACTGGACAACAGAACATAGAGCAGCAAAGCAACTGAACAGAAGCTGGAACGGCTCTTGCGATGGCCATGGATAAACCCTTTACTATTGTTACTACATGGGTGCTTTCCTCACCGTTTAGTCAATTGTATTATCAGGACAATTGTGGTGACATGCAAATTCAAAAAATGTACATTGTACTGATAAGGTTTGATGAGGCTAGGAGCTACTGAACTAAATGGAAAAGAAACCAGCTCCTGTATTTGTTGGATTATTATTTTTTGTTTTTAAATTGTTCAATTGAAGATCGTTATTAGGCCACATATAATCAACATTTCTTCAACTTCATCATTCATGGACCATTCAAGGACCAATCATTTTGTAGAAGCCAATAAACATTTACAAATGAAAAGTGTAAATAAGGGAACAAGGCATATGACAAGATTGGTGAGGTGCAAATAAGGCATGCTCAGGACAAAAAAATGTAAACAAAAATACTTTGAATACTTCTGGACTCAAAGGAACCATAAGCAAATGAAAAAGAAATTATCACATGTTTCAGCTGTAATAAAAACTGCCAAAAGCTCTAGACTGGACAAAAACCACATCAGAAATCAAGGTGCACCTCGTGATGGGCACTGAACATGTGGACTTGAAGCCAAAATTCATTTGAAAAATAAAAAAATGCTTGTGCTCTGGCATGCCTAAAAGAGACCGCTGCAGTAGAAACCAGCTCTTTCAACTTGAGATTTTTACTTCAACAATTTAAACAATTTTGAAGGAGTAGTCATCAATAAGACATGTCAGTGCAGGTGAACAGGTTTTAAATAAAATATACTTCTGCCTCTACAAGTTAAACATCTGTGACACAAAAACAAGCAGATGCTGAGCATCAGCATTGCTTGGACTTTTAAGGAAACAAGTGCTGATGTAAATAAAGTGGTGGGCTTGAGGGCAAAATAACAAAATGCAATTATTGTAAATAAACAATGTAAAAAATAACTCAAGAATAGGAGACTGGCCAGTCACCCAAGGTTAATTCTTCAATTAATACAAAAATGTGTCTGAACCCAGTGTCAAAGGGATCGCTTTCACAGTGAATGGGTCAGACTGGCCAGGCTAATGAGTGGAAATTTTGATGCCAACATGGGTTTATTAACAACCACATGATAATTGCTAATCGTCAACAACATTGCTCAATAAACAAGAAAAAATATAATAAATTAATTAAAAATATTAAAAAACTACTATCACGAATCTGATATTATATAAATGTTTGTGAAAAGATTTCTTCCCGATGTGAAAGAGCTAGTTTCCTCTCAGCCTGCTCCGAGACCTCACCAACCTGCCCACTACACTGAACAAAGGAGCGCGGTCGTAAAAGGGGTCCAGGCCTTCGCAGGAGCCTCGGCACACCCCTCTCTCTTCATCATCATCATCATCATCATCCAGCTCCAAGCACGAGTCATCCAAAAATATATCCTGGTCGAGATCATCCAGAGCCTCCAGCTCGTCCTCGCCCTCCGCCCCGCGCCCATCCCGCTGCGTGTCGGCCAGCTCGGTGACCTCAGATGTGGACGGGGTGGGGGACGGGGTGGGGTCGCTCATGCGCTCACTCATGCACGTGTTGAATAGAGGGTTTCTGGTGCAGCCACACACAGAACTGAGTTAGTACAGTGAGAGGCAGAAGCAACAGAGGCGCAGAGCTGAGGGCTGTAGACAGTGGGTTAATCATGGACAATACGTGACAGAAAGCAGCAAGCTGCAAATGTTGTCCTTATTGTGCTGCCATTCACAGCACTTCCAGCAGGCAATGTTGCACAGTTATAAGACAGAGGGCAATGTCCACAAAGTCTGGTATTTCAACTGTTCATTCATTAATATGTGTGCTCAGGGCTGGTTGATATGAAAATAAAAATGGAATTTTGATTGCTTCCCTGTAATTACACTCTTTTGGTGATACACACCACACACACCTCCCATAAATTAGTTTCTGTTTCAGTTTCCAATGCTAAATACACTGCACTGCTGTAAGAGAATAATCCTGACAAAATCCTGATTATGCTTTATTTTAAATGTAATGCTACCATTTTCCCACATTTTGAATAAGTTGAGATTCAATTAAATACATTGTGCTGTAAAAAAAAAATAACACACTTTAATACACAGCTCCCTGGTTACAGTCTTTTTGGAATGAATGGTTTGTATGAATTATTTTTGTCACAGGTCAGAGAAGGTTTGCATTAAATCTTCTGAGTCAGAGCAGAGATTAGGAAATACAAGGGCACATTTCAAATGAACTTCTTCCTGCATCACAATGAGCTGAATGAACGGCTCACAGCCTGCTACTGTTATGTAATCACAGCTTGTGACTGTGTAGGAGAGATTAGGAGGCCAGATGCCAAAATTTGTATGAAAAAAAATCTGCAGGTTTTGAGTGGGAGGCAAGAACAGAAATCCTTCAAAAATATTTCTTTTCTCTGTCAGTAATGTACCAAGTGCAATCCTCAAATCATTGCTACAGTGAAGACTATATTATTAATATGATCCATATTTATTTAAAGTACAATCAATTGAAAATACATGTTGTAATTATATTAATGTTCATACTTAATTTACTATATATTGTACAGATTTTCAATTTTTACATAATTTCTCAATCAATGTGCTTTGATATTGAATACACCAGTAGTAGCTGACTACCTCCCAGTGTTATGAAATGGCTGAATTAGACTGTACTTTGAGGAGTTCTTTGGGTTGTTGACCCTGATAAAAACTCTAATTTCTCTCAGTGTTTCTTGTTTTGTGATATTTACCTCCCGACCAGCCTGAACCAGGGGAAGCGGTCGTAAAAGGGGTCGCCTCCGGTCATGACGTTTTCACTGTCCTCTGTGGAGCTGTTCGGCACTTCGGCCGCACGATCGTACATGTCCCGCATCAAATCAAGCCTTTGTCTGCAATAATAGGGAGCAATTAGCACTCGTGCATTTTAAAAAAAGTAATTAGTGCTGTTAGTGCTTTTTCATTTGTGTTCTTTCTCTCAATCTGACCCTGCCCTTTGTATCCTCTTTCTTCTCTCATACAATGAACTTCATGTTGCCATGCCCCACTACATCCATAAATCCACTCAGGTATTTGCCTAGACATACAGCACTAGCCTCAGCATCCATCTATCCATATATTCACATTCCCTCTACAGTACATGTCTGGTAAATCTGACTTTCTCTCCAAAAGATCTAACTTGAGTTGTCCCGCTGATATACTCTTTCCTAAGCCTATGCATTGTTGTTATGAATAAAAATAAGTCTAATATCTTCAGCTATACCTTTAAAATGAAATTTAGAAATGTATTTTTGTGTACAATGTATATCTACCTGAGTTTTTCTAGGGTCCAGTAGTGTGTGGCCCCGTTCTTCTGGTCTTGCACCTCCACAGCCACAATGGTGCGTGGGAACTGGTGCTTCTCTCTGTCATTATTTGCCTCTGGGGGCAAGAAGTCCGGGGGCAGGGGCGAGTACAGCGAGTCAGTCAGCAGCACAAACTGAAACTGTACCTAAAAATTACAACAAAATAAAATTTCAAAAAATGCATGGTTAGTAGCTGGATTCAGTTTGTTTGTTTGTAATAAATCAGCAATAGGGTTACAGTTAAAATTTTACACAGTACATAAGATTAAATAACTAAATTTTGAACCTTCTTCTTGAGCTCCACACTTATAGCATTGGCCTCTTTCAGGAAAATGGCATTGCCCCATAAGAGGTCACGCAGAGAGGTGAACTGGTAAGACCTCCACTTTCGGAAACTCCACAGGGCCAACTCTCGCTCCCTCTCAGTCCATTGAACTGAAAGGCAAAACCATTATATGTATTTAGCATTAACAATGTCTTAACAACCCTAATAAAACTGTACTGTGTAGTTTTATACCTTCCTCCTCAGGCTCCTCTTCCTCCTCAGCAGCATCTGGGTAACAACGGTCCACTTGTTTTTGAAGGGCCTCCAGTTTACTCTCATAATCCTACACAGTTCATAAAATAATAAAAGTGACAGTAAAGAATTATTTATGAAGTAAATAAAGAATCTCAATTTCATAGGAAAATAATAACCAAACTCAATTAATGAAACATCTCACTCTAATCAAATTATCACATATAGTAAATATTTTTTTCTAATTGTTAATACTAATTAGTGGCACAAGTCTAGGGTACATTTAATTTTTAACAGCTGTTCTGTGTTTTTCAGCTAGTTCTGTGTTGACATGTAATTCAAAGAAGCCCAATGAATGATAAGAAAATGGTTGGTCAGTCAGTAAAAGCTAGGTTGCCATAGGTGATCGTTATCCAGAACACTAAATAAAATATATATGCAGTCTGTAAAGGCAATACAATGTGGTCTACTTTATGTATTGTAGACAAAGTACCAGTCGTTGTTGTTCCAGTAGGTTGTTTGCCTCTTCCCTCTCTTTGCGATACTGGTCCTCCAGCTCCTGTAACCTGAAGACACAAACACGCAAAAAAAACCATTTACTCATTTGCCTCCTCATAACTCACATCACTTCACAGCCATTTCCTCTGACATTTTTCATTTGATAATATTGTTGAGTTTCAGTTGATGAGTCTTAACCTGTCAGTCTTAACCATAAACTGTATAAAGAAGTGGACTAAGGGAATGTGAAGTAACCCAAAGAGTTTGGCTCCAACCAAATGAAGCTCATCGAGACTAGCAGTTATAGGGGCGAATATGGAGCAGGGTTCCATATTTGGAATTACAACCACACCTATCATCAAAAGAGCCAATCAGGAGCGAGGATGTGGCAGGTAATGCCCCTTCCAGCCCACAACGCTGGTTTAGTAGGGAGTGGGCGCTTAGCAATGCTGTCAATCAAATCTGTTGCTAATGATAGCGGTAACAAACTTGGCGAAAGAGGGCAGCTCATTGGTCTGTTATTAATGTTCATATCTTCATTTACGGACAAAATAGTTAACTAAAAAGCACAGGATCATATAGAGTGGGTTAATATGAACATTTTGAGACCAAAATGACCAGTCTGCCAGCAACAGTTATAGAGAGAGAGGAGACGGTTTTTCAATAGAAAGTGAACTGGAGCCAGAGTTGATGAAACCGAATTTCGCTCATGCTCAATTCCTATTTGGAACACGGCAGCTAGCAGGTTAGCTATGTTTATTTATATATACAGTCTATGGTCTTAACTGAGATGCTTGTGAATGCTGAACGTTTTTGTGATTAGGTATAATAGAAAGGATCCTGGGTCCTGTCATTATAATAAATTAAGTTCAACATTTGTGTGTGAGAGACATTTCCTAATTTCAAAACCAAACTTAAGTCATATTAGGATACTCTACCATAACCACACGGTTAGGGCTAGGGTTCCTTTAAATTGTGGGCCGTAAACTTTTTTTTTTTGGAAATGTATAATTTAATTTTCAATAATTTTCATTACTGAATGTCTAAAAAAGTTGCTAATAAATGAATTCTCCCCATTTTAGAATACCTCTGCTCCATCTCTTGCTTCATGTCGATGCCCTGTTTGTCTAGCAGCTCCCTCTGAGCAAAGGCCCAGTCCACAGGCTCCGAGGGGGTTTCTGCGCAGGGCGTTCTCTCCCGCTCCGCCCGCGCCTGCACCGGGTGGTTGAATCGGAAAACATGGCTCTTACCAAGAATGATGCGGTTTCCTAAAAGGATTCAAGCAATTGTTGGTTATCTATAAAGTAGTCTTGATAGTTAAAAAAAGGCTGAATAGCTGAATTACAATATACTGCACATTAATGTTAAAGCATTGAAAGAAGAAATGCACATATAGTTCATTATACTACAGAAGGATCATATGTTTCTTAGCTGATAATAATAGATCATTTCTGACCTGATCTGAGAACAGTGGGCTCAGTGACTCTCTTCCCGTTCACGTAGGTCTCTGCTCCTTCACACGGCTCCAATATCACAGCTGCATGTAAAGACAGAGGCAGACAGCAGTAAAGGCTTAATTTCCTGTCTGTAAACACATGGACCATTATGTACCACAGGAGGGTTATCTCACTTTCTCCATTGGTGTCTGATGAACTGGTAAAGGTGCAGTGCTCCTCTTTGATAAAGTGTCCACTGAGCACTATGTCCTGACGGCTGCTGGCATCTTCACGCCCAACTCTGTAAGATGACAGTTTGTGAAATATAGTGCAGTGAAAAAGTTTTAATGTATAGTGGATGCCGAATGTGTTTCCAAAATGTGTTAATTTTGCATTTGCATTAAAGGGGCAACAGTGATCAGGTGATTCCAGCTCTAATCAATGCATACGCTTTGTGTCCTTAGGCAAAACACTTCATTCACCTTGCCTATGTATAAATGTGGTGTGTGAATGTGTCATGTCTGGCAGTCATCCATAATGTATAAAAATGTATGTAAATGTTGTGGATTGCATAACAAGAGGGCCAGGGTTTTATGATGACTTTCTTCCATCTGTATGTGTATCTCACCTGGTGATTCCATCTTTTATATAGTACAGGAGGCATTCAGACATCAGAGGGTCTTCATTCAGATTCACCAAATGCGGAGTCTGGGACAAAAACACACATTAAATAACTAGAATTAATTTACAGACCATTTTGATGTGCCCATATGTTACGGACTATATAGCATTGGCCTCTCCACACATCAGTGCACAAGAAAGTGAAATCTTCCAAGGAAAAACATCAAACAATTAGAGATAATTAAAATCATGCATCTCTCTCCCTCCCACTGTGTTTGGGTGTTTAATGTCAGTGAGACACTAAAGGCTAAAACTAACAACATTCAATCTGAAAAACAGGGACAGAAGCGTTATCAGTTCATTACACCCAAACCTCCAGAAGGGCCTTGGGTGCCTGGAGTGATTAGAGAATGCAGAAGAGGATCCCCTAGTTTTTAATCTATGCAAAGACTGTAGTAGTAAATACACCCAGAGATTCATAGTTTAATCAGGACAAGCTCCAGATAAAATATTTCACTGAAGGAGAGGACACGGCACTTCAGAGCCACAAACCTCATTGGGTGAAAACAGTCCAACTGTGTCGATAAACACAGGCTCTGGTTTTCTAGGACTATCTGATGGCTTTGGATAAAATTATTAAAAAAACATTAGGATAAATATTTATTAAAACAATATAAGGTGTGTTAAAAAACACAATATACAATATATAAACACACACACACACATACATATACCGGTACATTTTTTTTTAATCTACTATTTTCTTACCTTTTTAGGTGAAAATACTCCCAGTGTTCCACCATCCTCTCGCATTGCAACACCCATCTCTGCTAGCAAAGCCTCTCTACATAAAGGGAACGGAACAAACATTTTACACACAAGTATATGTTCATACTAATTTAGCTACTATTATTGGTTCACTTGTGTTATAAGCCATAAGAGGGTTAGAGCCAGTGCTGATGAATTCCTGTGACTAGATTAGA
>KN474457.1:0-15682 GCA_000787095.1 Periophthalmodon schlosseri
GATAAACAACAATTGGACGATCTGAGGAAACACCTGGAGCGGGAGAGGACAGAAACTAAAACTGCTATAAACCTCTGCAGTGAAGAGAAAGAACAAATTAAGGAGGGAGGAAGAAGACTACAAGTTGAAAAGGAAAACGTGGAAATGTTATTGGAGGATGTAACCAGGCAACGTGAAGAAGCTGCGGAAGCAATGGCCCTCATCAATGAAGATAAGCAAAAACTTCAACAGCAGAACGCAGAGTTGGAGGAGAAGATCCAGGAAGTACAGAGAGAAAAGGATTTGTTGAAACAACAAGAACTCACAGTCAGTACAGAACTAGAGTTGAGAAAAAATGAACTGGAGACACAAATTCAAGACCTGCAAAGTTCCAATGAGTTGCTAAAAAATGACAGAAAACAGTTGAAAGAATCAAAGAAGGAATTAGACAAACAAAGACAAGAAAATGAAGCAGCTATGAGCCTTATAAATGAAGAGAAAGAACAGCTTCAGGAAGACCGGATGAAATCAGAAAGTGGCAAAAAACAAGTGGAGGCCTTGATGGAAGAAGTGAAAAATAAGAATTTGGAGATTGCAGCTGCTAAGAGCTGTATTGATGAGGAGAAAGAGCAACTACTGAAAATGAGGGTAGAACTGGACATCAGGAAACAGGAAGTAGAACGCCAAGAAGATGACCTAAGACAAGAACTAAAGCTAAAACAAAATGAACTGGAGACACAATTTGACCTGAGACAAGAATTAGTGACACGATTTAAAGAGCTTCATACATACAGTCAGCTGTGGCAGGGAGAGAAACAACAATTGGAGGAATTGAGGAAAGATCTGGAGCGAGAGAGGACAGAAACAAAAACTGCTATAAACCTCTACAATGAAGAGAAAGAACAAATAAAGGAGAGAGGAAGAAAACTACAAGTTGAAAAAGAAAAACTGGAGTTGTCAATAGAGGAAGCAAAGAGTAAACAAACAGAAGCAAGTGAAGCAATGAGGGAAGTGGCTGAGGAGAGAAGGCTGTTTACAGAACTCAGGGAGGAAATGGATATCAAGACACAGGAAGTAGACGGTATACAAAATTTTGAGAAGACGCAAGAGCTGACTGAAGAGAGAGACAGAAAAGAGTTATATAAGTTGGATACATTCACTGACAAGTTAGAGCAAGAAAGGCAAATGATCCAAAAGTCCATAGACCAATTAATGGATGTTAGAAAAGTGGATGATATTGCCATAGACATAATCAAAGCTGATAAACAACCAACAGTTAAGATGACAACACAACCTGACATAAGCCTCATTAATGAAAGGGAAGATATGAACAGAAGATTGTATGAACTGCATGAGAAAGAGAGCAAGTTTAGCCATAAAGTCAGTTATATGGAGAACTTTTGTGATAAGCTTCAGGAACATAATAAAAGTTTACAGGAGGAAATACAGTGTTTGTCAATCAGAATGCTGAAAAACAAAAATGACATCCAAAGTCTTTTCACTGTGCTCCAACAGGATCGTTCTGCCTTAAATGACCAAAAGCAAAACATAATCAATTACAAGGAGTCACTCGGTAAACTCAAATTAATTGTAATACAAATTTTATCTGGCATGTCTAAAGGTAAAGAAGTAGAGGAACACGAGAGACCTCAAATGGAAGACATTTTGGTTTATGAAGAACTACAGGAGAAAGACAACCTGGACAAACAGTTGGACACATTGGCAAAAGATCAACAAAACATAACCAGGGAAAAAGATAAACTTCAGGACATGCTTGTTCTTCTAACAGAAAGGAAGAACCAAGTTGACTCTCTGTTGGAAGATGTAATCTCTGAGAAAAACAGACTAAAGGAGTTAGCCGATCGTGTCCAACTTAAACACCAAGAGGTTCAATATGCAATAGACATGATTACCTCAAAACAAGAACCATCTCTACTGGACACAAGTCTAAAAACTAAATTAGAAGAGCTGGAACAAGGGAGGCAAGAATTACAAGCTGAAAGAGAACATCTGGAAGAACTAAAAAAGGTATTGAACAAGGAAGCACAAGAGGCTATGAATGCCCTTGATGTGAGAAGGCAGGAAATGGAACATGAACACAAAATCAAGCAACTAGAACATGAGGCGAGACAAAAAGATCTGGAAGCACAATTTAAAGAGCTCCAACGTTCAAGTGAACAGCTTAAAATGGAGAGACAACACGTGCCAGAACGGAGGGAGGACGAGGACAGAAAAAGACAAGAGACAATGGTTGCTATGGGGATTGATAAAGAGAAAGAATGGCATCAAATAAGAGAAGAAGAGGAAGGTCAACAAGACAAACTAAAACAGCAACAAGAACTAGAGGAAAAACAGAGGAAGGATATGGACAGAAAAATGCAAGAAACAGGGGATGTGGGAAAAAGAGAGGAAGAATATTTGCTGTTTGCAGAGAGCAGGAGACAATCACAAACCAAAAAAGTACACCTGAGGGAATTAAAAGGAGAAGCAACCAGAACAGAAACCAGGAAAGAACAAGATGCTGCAGACACAGAGGTATTTACTGACAAAGAAAAACAAAAGCTTGAAAAAGAAAAGACAGATCTGGAAATAATGAGAAAAGAAGTGGAGAGACAAGACAACATGACACGACAAGAAGAACTGGACAGACTGTTCAAAGAGCTTCAAAACTCCACAGAACAGCTACACGCTGAAAGACAACAAGTAGAAGAACTAAGGGAGAATTTAGACAGAAAAATACATGAGGCTGAGGAAACTATGGACAAGATCAATGATGAGAAACATAATCTTGAAGAGAAAAGCAGAACATTGCAAACTCAAGAAAAACATTTACAAGTTTTAAAGGAGGAAGTAAACA
The DNA here is from genome assembly GCA_000787095.1 of Periophthalmodon schlosseri. Lineage (NCBI taxonomy): Eukaryota > Metazoa > Chordata > Actinopteri > Gobiiformes > Gobiidae > Periophthalmodon > Periophthalmodon schlosseri. The sequence goes on from KN474457.1 coordinate 2,837, forward strand.
GAAAAGAACAAGATGTAACAGCCACAATGTCCATTTTCAATGAGGAAAAACAAAAGCTTCAAAAAGAGAGGACAGATCTGGAGATAAAGAGACAGGAAGTGGAATTACAAGACAATATGACACAACAGGAAGCTGCCAAACTAAAACTGAGGCAAGAAGAGGTGGAGACACAAATCAAAGAACTTCAAATCTCCACTGAACAACTACAAGCTGAAAGACAACAAGTAGAAGAACTACAGGAGAATTTGGACAGAAAAAGACATGAGACTGAGGTAGCTATGAGCAAGGTCAGTGAAGAGAGGGCCGAGTTGGAGATAAAGAAACTAGAAGTGGAACGAGATGCTGTTGAACTAGAGTTGAGAGAAAATGAACTAAAGGTACAAATGAAAGAACTGCAAACCTCCACTGGAGTGCTACAAGCTGAGAGACAACAAGCTGAAATGTTATGGAAAGACCTGGAAGCAAAAACACAAGAGTCGGGGGCTGCAATAAATGAAGAGAAACAACAACTTCAAGAAATTAGGAGACAATTACAAACTGAAAGAGAACAACTGGAACTTAATCGAAAACAAGAGACTGGAGTTAGTACATACATCACTGAGGAGGAAAAAAAGCAACTTCACAACATGTGGACAGAGCTGGAAATGAAGAAACATGAACAAGACAATCTGAAATTACAAAATGAATTTAAACAACAAGAAATAGAGTTGAGACAAAATGAACTAGAGAAAACGATGAGAGAACTAAGGAGCTCTACTTCAAAGCTGCAAGCTGAGAGACAACAAATAGAAGAGTTAAAGAAGGAATTATACAGAGAAAGACAAATTAAAATTCAAGAGGAAAAGACATGGTTGGAAACTGAAAGAGAGCATTTGGAAATATTAAAGGAAGAATTAAACAAGAAAGAACAAGATGCTGCAGAGACAATGACCTTTATCAATGAAGACAAACAAAAGCTTCAGAGAGAGAGGACACAGCTGGAAATAAAGAAACAGGAAGTGGAAAGAAAAGACAACATGGCACATCAACAAGAAATCCAACTTAAACTAAGACAAGAAGAACTGGACGCACAATTCAAAGATCTACAAAACTCCACTAAACAACTACAAGCTGAACGACAACAAGTGGAAGAACTAAGAGAGAATTTAGACGGAAAAATACATGAGACTGAGGCAACTATGGACAAGATCAATGAAGAAAAACAAAACCTTGAAGAGAAAAGGAGAACTTTGCAAACTCAAGAAGAACAGCTACAAGTCTTAAAGCAGGAAGTAAACAGGAAAGAACTGGATGTAGGAGCGACAATGGTCTTTATTAATGAAGAAAAAGAAAAGCTTCAAAAAGAGAGGACCGATCTGGAAATGAAGAGACAGGAAGTGGAACAACAAGACAGTCTGGCACAACAAGAAACTGTCAAACTAAAACTGAGGCAAGAACAGGTGGAGACACAATTCAAAGATCTTCAGTTCTCCAGTGAACGACTACAAGCTGAAAGACAACAAGTGGAAGAACTATGGGAGAATTTAGACAGACAAATACGTGAAACTGAGGACACTCTGGACATGATCAACGAAGAGAAGAAGAAGCTTGAAGAGAAAAATAAAACATTGCAACCTCAAGAAGAACACTTACAAGTGTTAAAGGAAGAAGTAAACCGGAAAGAACAGGATGTCGCAGCCACAATGATCTTTCTCAATGAAGAAAAAGAAAAGCTTCAAAAAGAGAGGACAGAGTTGGAGATAAAGAGACAGGAAGTGGAAAGACAAGACTATTTGACACAACAACAAGAAATCCAACTTAAACTAAGACAAAAAGAGCTGGACACACAGTTCAAAGATCTTCAAAACTCCACTGAACAGCTTCAAGCTGAAAGACAACAAGTGGAAGAACTACGGGAGAATTTAGACAGAAAAAGATATGAAATTGAGGCATCTATAAACATGATCAATGAAGAGAAACAAAAACTTGAGGAGAAACATACAACCTTGCAACTTGAAGAAAAACATTTACAAGTGTTAAAGGAGGAAGTAAACAAGAAAGAACAAGATGTTGCTGCCACAATAATCTTTATCAGTGAAGAAAAACAAAAGGTTGAAAAAGAAAGGACAGATCTGGAAATAAAGAGACAGGAAGTAGAAAACCAAGACAATATGACACAGCAACAAGCTATCAAACTTAAACTTAGACAAGAAGAACTGGACACACAATTCAAAGATCTTCAAAATTCCACTGAACAACTGCAAACTGAAAGACAACAAGTACAAGAACTAAGTCAGAATGTTGAGAGAAAAAGACAAGAGGTTGAGGCCACTATGAACAAGATCAGTGAAGAAACACAAAAGCTTGAAAAAGAAAAGATGGATCTGGAAATGAAGAGACAGGAAGTGGAACTACAAGACAATCTGGCACAAGAAGAAGCTCTGAAACATAAACTAAGACAAGAAAAACTGGACGCAAAATTAAAAGACCTACAAAACTACAGTGAACAGCTTCAAGCTGAAAGACAACAAGTAGAAGAACTATGGGAGAGTTTAGACAGAAAAAGACATGAAACTGAGGCAACTGTGATTAAGATAACTGAAGAAAAACAAAAGCTTGAAGAGAAAAGTAGATCATTGCAAACTCAAGAAGAATACTTACAAGTCTTAATGGAGGAAGTAAATCGTAAAGAACAAGATGTTGCAGACACAATGGTCTTTATTAACGAAGAAAAAGAAAAGCTTCAAAAAGAGAGGACAGATCTGGAAATGAAGAGACTGGAAGTGGAACAACAAGACAATATGACACAGCAACAAGAAATCCAACTTAAACTTAAACAAGAAGAACTGGACACACAATTCAAAGATCTTCAAAACTCCACTGAACAACTACAAGCTGAAAGACAACAAGTGGAAGAACTAAAGGAGAATTTTGAGATGAAAGCACAAGATGCTGCAGCCACAATCACCCATCTCAATGAAGAAATACAAAAGCTCCAAAACGAGAGGATGGATCTGGAAAAGAAAAGACAGGAAGTGGAAGAAGACAATGTGATGAGAGAAGGAAGACTCAAACAAGAACAGAAATCACAAATGAAAGATCAGGGAACCTCAACAGAATACCTAACGACAGAGACAGGAGAAATGGAAGAACCATGGAAGGACTTAGAGAGAAAACAACAAAAAACTCAAACTGAAATGAAACTCCTCCAAGATCAGGAAGGCAGGCGAAAATTACTAACTCAAAGAGAACAGTTGAATTTACAAATGAAGGAATTTAAAACTAAAAGCACCACCTTGAGTCTCATTGATGAAGATAAAATTGAGGAGGAAGTGGCAGTGACAAGTCATGACATTGAATTTAAACAAGATGAACTGAAACAAAGAGAAGAGCTACAAAGCAGATACCAAACTGAAGTGGTTCATACACATGTGAATCTAGACTCTGCCTGGGAGGAGATCAAAGAACAGAGGGACCAGCTCAGTCAGGACAGGCTAAAGCTACAGGAACAACAAGAGCAAATGGACACAGAACTGAAGAGAAGACAAGACCAGCTCCACAATATGACAGGGCATCTGAGTTATCTGAGAGGACTCCTCCAACAAAACAGGAACACATTACAACTACACATACAGGACATGGACAAACTGAGGCAGAAGCTCACAGCTCTGGATCAGGACAGAGACAAGATGGCTGACTGCATTCAACTGTTGGAGGGACAAAAGAACAATCTTAAAGACACACTGAGTCTCTTCATTGGACAAAAGCAAAAACCTCTACAAGAGACAAAGCAGGTGGAGACACTGAGCTCAGAAGTGAAGAAGTCGAGTAAGGAGCTGGATCAAGAGAGGGACACGATGGACAGAGAGAAAGACGAGATGCAGAAGACAAGAAATTATCTCCACACATTACAGAAACAAGACTTTGAAAAACTCCAAAATGAAAGAAAAGAAGTAGAATCACTTAGAGAAACTGTCAAGAAAGAATGTGAAGACTTGGAGGTCTTGAAGTTAGACATCCAGAGTCAAAACGGATTATTACAAAAAACTAAACAAGATTTACAAGACAAGAGAAATGAGATGGAGATCAGGAAAGCAGAACTACTAAACAGAGAAGAAAAACTCCAGGAAGACATGGAACTTCTCAGTCGAATGAAGAACAGTGTTGATAGTGAGAAGGCAACGCTCCTAACTGAAAAGCAGCAGTTGGAAGTAAAATTATCCCAGCTAAAATTTCAAGATGATCATCTTAAATTGGCTGCAAAGTCTATGGAAGATCTCTCAGTCAAGTTCAAACAGAGTTGTCATTTGGGAGACCGTCAAATGGAAGAAAATATAGAAAGAATACAGCTGAACAAGGCACGCATACTTCAGTTAAATAGAGACATTGAGAAACAATTTGAAGAGCTTAAGAAAATTAAAAATGAAATTGTTTATCATTATGAAACAATACAAAGCCAGAAATCACAACTTAATATTATAATGCGGGACAAGGCTGTGCAAACTGAAGAATCGACCAGGAAGCAAGAGAAAGATTTGGTAGCGGCATCTGAAATTGAACAGAAGAAAGACAGAAAAAGTGAAAAATACAAGGCATGGCCAAGCAAACCATCAAGTGTGTCTTCATCACTGGAAAGTTTAATTTTTACTACTGATGAAAAAGTATCTAAAAAGGATTATTTGAGGCAGCTGTGGAAGGAAACGAACAAGGAACGAAAAGAGATTGATAAAATGAAGCAAAGAGGACAGCATCTTAAGAGCAATCTGGAGACAAGGATAAAAAACATCCAAGCATTTCTGAAGAGACCCATATATAAAGATGCATTGATGGGGGAACATAGTACATCGCATCGTTCTCAGAAACAACATGAGAAGTACAGCGATCAAATTCGAAAGCTTGGTCAAATTGAGCTTAATGTCCAAGAAATGGAGACCAGGACATTGAAAACTAGCGACAAAGCTAACCAAACATCTCTGGATTCTCTGAGTGAGCAGGTTATAACAGAAGGAGCAGAGGCATATGCTGAAGGAGCAGAGGCCTATGCCTCAGACCCATTCACTGGACTCCTCTATCAGATTCAACATTACTGCTATAGCTGCTGCTGTCAGTGCTGTGTCTGCTGCCAACAAGGATGCCCTGAAAACAATAACAACAACAGACAAACTCAGTGTTGGTGTAAATAATCTTTAATATATGAGATGAAACTGTGTGTGTGTGTGTGAGCGTGTGAGTGTATGTGTGCACGTGTGTATACAATAGTTTGAAATTATACATATAAGTTATTAGTCTACAATATTTTAGGATTCCACTCACCACCAGACTATATGATACAAAAATGTGATGCTTCTTTAATCTACTACATGCTTTATTTACAGCTTAGAAGAGTGTGAAATGAACCTGAAAATACAATTTTAAGGTGTGACTGTTGTGTGAAATTGCAATAAATACTAAATGCAAGTATTGTTTTCTTTCAGTTAAGGCTTCTTGCTAAAGTAAAGCCCATCCTTTCACAGGCAGAGTTTGAAAGAGCAAAACATGCATTTGTAACGTGGCATCTGTATTATTGTAATTCTTTGTGGGGCTGGACAAGGGCTCCCTGCAGCACTTACAGAATGTCCACAACGCTGCAGCTCGTCTGCTCACAAAAACTAAGAACAGCCTCCCTCTGCCTGTCAGATCCTGTCAGTCTGTAACGCTGTTTAAGACTAGACTGAAAACCCACCTCCCTGGCATTTAATACTAGCTAGACAGGATATTTTGTTTTTTATTGGTGTTTTATTGTTTTATTGTTCATTGCCTATGTGTCGTGTTATCCTTTTATTTGACTTTTGTGTGAAGCACTTTGAGCATCTTAAGTTGTGCTATATAAATAAAACTGAATTGAATTGCAAATTGTTTTGTTTGTTTTTTGTCTGACACATGCACATCTTATTTTAGACTAAATGTTTTTTTCTTATGAAAAGCTTGAAGTGAATTCATATTTAGCTTAATATACTAATCAATGTTACTGTTATTGTTATTATGTTTACTTAAAGCTGCCAAACAATGGTTCTTTGTAACAGATCAGCGTGTTGTTTACACTTCGACATGTTCCTTCTGCATCCTTCTTCATAAGGGTCACGTGATGTTACGCTGACGTGTCTTGCAGCTGATTTACACAGATTTTGGCGCAATTCTCCTACCTGCATTGGTAGGTGAATAGCGCCATCTGCAGTCCGACTTCTCCAGGACAGCATCCCAGGTCCTTGAAAACTGATAGGCCCCCTCGTCCCTGTTTACTGTGCTGTGAGCTTCCTTCTGAATAGCCTCCTTAAGCCAATGTTTGTGTTTGTTGTCCTCCATCCCAATTATTCAGGCATCCAAAACATGTCAAGGTCTGTGTAAACAACACACTGGCCTATTAAAGGTGTAAACAACCTCAATTTGGAAATAATATTAGAAAATGAACCTCTTTGAAGATGTAATTAGATTGGCTGATGAGCCCCCATTGTATTCTCACATATCACCACTAGATGCCATCTACTTTAGTTGCTGCCTGACAGTGTGACAGCTTTGGTCTGACAGTAGAAGACCAGAGAGCACAGGTGAGGCCAAGAGGGGGAGGGAGGAAGAAGGGGGGAACAGGTTTCACATCTGACATCTACTGGTGAAAAAAATCAAATAAACTTACAGATAGTAACTTTAATCCTGTGTATTAGCGCCCTCTAATGGATAATGATGAGTCGTAATTACTTTGCTTACCCACCTCATAATTATGTCCAGATTCCTTTCTTCAGTCTTGCAGCTCTACTTTAACGTGTCACTGGTGGATATCACATTTTAGTTAAACACACATTGCATTATCAATACATTATAGGTGATGGTAATATATATCAATAATATGTATTTGCAGGAGACAAGTTACAAATCTAATTTTGACATTGTTTTTTTAGTAGTTTTTACACTGGATGCAGGTGTACAGACAACACATTGTTATATTTACAATAAGCCAAACCTATGGCATTGTAACAGTTTGTTCTTAAATGATAGTAAATGGGCTACACACAAACACAGTACAGAAGGGCTCTGAGCTTCAATTATACACAGGAGGACAGTGCCCCCTACTGGAATACTGAAAGCCCATGTTGACGAGAGAAAAAAAATCCGTGTTTCTGGTAAGTTGCTGTTATGTAATGACTGCAAAACCAGTGGATATAGTGACAGTAGCAGGAGGTATTCTCATAGTCTGTATAAAGAACGGTATAACTTTATATATACAGTCTATGGGGATTCTTAACACTCAGAAATGAAAACACACAGAATTGGTCAAGAGCAGATTTATTGTTAGTCTGAATTAAACACACTGCAGTGCAGCGTTTGAAAAGCTAAATTGCTTCTAAACACAAAATAAGGTTTGTGTCCTACAGCAAAATATGAAATGTATATGATTGGTACAATATAAAGAGAAAAGAAAGAAGCAAAAATCCCACATCCTCTTCAGGCTCACTTCAGACATTCAAAAGGAACTCGATGAAGAAATCTAAAAGTCCCATTGTGCATTGTGTTAAACTACAGTACAATATGTTCAGCATTATCAGTAAAAAAATCATTCAGAAATAATGTGCTAGCAGTGTGCAACGTCACCTGTCCTCTCACTGGTTTTCATTCAGTGACACAATAAAAGGTCATAGGTCACATCCATCTTCACCATCATCATCATCATCATCATCATCATCATCATCATGAATCCATCTGTGCATTAAGTCCAATGAAATCCAAAAAGAAGAAATGGTACAGTAGGTCCAGCAGAAAGTTCATATACTATATAATACATCCTGGTATATACATACTTCATATTTCCAAGACAAAGTGATACAGATCGTGGAACTTAATCTGAATACAAACAAGCCAAGAAAAACAATATACATCTACATAATGAGTCTCAAGCAGCTTGTAAAAATGATCAGGATGTTGTGAATACTGTCCATCAAAGAGGTAATGACAGCTGTATATGTAAGCACAGAACACTGACTTCAATGTTTGTAGCAGTCTAATGCATTTTTGGACTTCCACATCAAATCAAACAACTATATTACATTAGCTCTATTTAAGAGAGCAACTCTTGGTAAAACTGTGGCCACCTCATACGGCACACACTTGATACAAGCCAAAGACATTTTATGCCATATCAAAGTAGGAAAATATATTATAATGATCATGATAATCCTCCAATCATATTTTATCACGATTAATACATTTACGTAATTTTAAAATTTTCATTCGTAAATAAGGCATTTTATGTGTTGACAATACAGGTACACAAACTTTTTCAGTGGCAATTATTTAGCATTTGAGTAAACTAGATCTGAGTGAAAAATGGCATAAAATTCAGATTTTGCCAAATTTTCTGGAGTAATTTATAAATCACGCTTAGAAATAGATATCAACAAAGCTTTTTTTTTTTTACAATCAGTCAAAATCTACTTAAAGGGATGATCTTTATGACCCTAAGGGAGAGAAAAGCATTTTGAGAGATCGACCTTTGAGGTTACAAGGTTGCATATAAATCTATGGAAGTTTATTCTTTTATTAAACAATAAAACGTCTTGGACAATGTTGTTTTTCTCAGGTGATGGCTTATATATAGAGAGAGCAAACTGACCAAAGAGCAAAAAAAGTGGGCATTTCCAGTAGTGTCTTGCCTTAATAGCTGCATTTCTTGACGTTTGGAGCCAAACTAGAGTAGATAATCGTTGTGAGTTGAACTTTCTGGCAACATTGTAAGATCACTCAAGTCTTTGTCAGTAACGGCCGATCTGTGGGGCTGCTCTGAGTCTACACGCTGCAGGGAGGAGGGCAGGGGGTCCAGAACTGCGTTGGCGTGCTCCAGTTCTTCTGCTTCTGGTGAAGGAGCGAAGAGGGGAGAGGGCGGGGATGTGCCGTCGTCAATGTTGTGCAAAGATATTACAGTTGGCGTCCCGTTAGTGCTCGGATTTGTTTTGCTCTTATCCCCCTTTTCATCTTTGCTTTTGCTTGGTTGGTTGGTAAGTGCTTTCAGCTGGTTCAAATCCATCTCTGGATACGATCCCGAGTCGCTCATGGCTTGGACTAACTTCTCTAGACTTTGGACACTTTCATTAGATCCAGTTTGACTAGCCTGCGCAGCTTGGCATAAGTATTCCGTGTGCTGGCGTAGCTGGGCGATCTCCCTCTCTGTAGCCGCGTTCTGTTTCAGTAGCTCCTTGGTGCGGAGTGTTATGGCTAGCAAACCCGACTGGTTTAGTATCTCCGCGGTGTTGAGAAACCGACGCTGCCTCATTGAAGTGCTATCCGGCGTCGGGCGATAGGGGCTGGGTGCGGACGACGATGATGGTGAAGAAGATGGAGGAGAGGAAGAGGAGGATGGAGAGTCAGAGGAGCACGGGGGAGAGGGAGTTTGCGAACTAGAGACAGATGGGGAACTGATACCATCCGAGCTGGAGCTTTGCTGGGAGTGATGGGTTTTCGCTTGGGTTGTCGAATGCGCCTGGCTGGTTGCGGAGTGGTGACTAGATCGGCTTTTATGTTGCGAGTAAGAGTGAACCCTGGCGTCTTTCTGTTGTTGGTGTGGTTTGAGGAGATGAGTAGTGGTTGAAACAGCCTCTCCTTCAGTGCATACTCTTTTGCTTTGACTTTGGCCTTCGGTTCCACTTTCTTTGCCCCCGCTAGCTCGCATACCCCCCTTGCTTTCGTGGCTCTCCTTTCTGGGGTGAGGCGCAATGCGGGGGTACGAATTCAGAATTGGTAAATAGGCATTCTTAAGTGCTTGGTTGCTGCGGCCGGTGCCCTTCTTGACATGGTTTTGTGGTGGGGCGATGGGGGCAGTTGTGGGGGCAGTTATGGTTGGTTGTTGGATTAGAAGAAGCTGGGTGGGTGCTTTGCCCGCAGTGAGGCTGTGCCAGGCTCCGCCCCAGGCCAGGGGGCTGTGCAGAAGCTGGTCTGGTCTGGACTGTATCATGAGGATGTAAGCCGAGATTCGGGCGATGAGCAAAAGAGAAGAGAGAAAGAATGGGAGGAGGTTAAAGTCACACAGAGAGAACAGATCAACTACAGTCACGATAATTAATATATTGATTGATTGTTCAGTCAATGGTAGATGGAACTATATCTTTCTGGCCTCAATATTTATAGCTTTTTTGCATTAATGGTGAACTTTTTCTAATTTTTTTGTTGTACCATAAGATTTCAGTGACAGACAGTTGAACAATTAACTTAAAGGTCCTATATTACACAAAATTGACTCTTTAAGCCATGTTAGAATGTTGTTACCTCATCAAAAATATACCTGGAGTTGTGTTTTGTTTCAGTCGCACAAGTTTGAGTAACCCTGAATTATTAGTCTGTCTACATCTCCAAAGCTCAAAATGCTCTGTTCCACCTTGTGATGTCATGAAGCAGTTGTTTTCAAGTTAACAGCTCCTTTTACCTTTAGTTCAATAGAGACTGGCAATTCCAGGGGCTGAAATCATCCAAATGATTCTAGTGAAGGTGTGTGGAGTTTAAAAGAGCATTTCCTGTATTACGACATGACATCACAAGGTGGAACAGTGTTTTCTGTTTGAGAGAAAAGAGCATTCCTGTATTACGACATGACATCACAAGGTGGAACAGTGTTTTCTGTTTGAGAGAAGAACTCAGGCTAAATATGCAGGGTTTGTGTGTTAAACGTGTGAATGAAACAAAACACAACTCCAGGTATGTTTGTGATGCGGAAACAACATAACATAGCTCAGAAAACTGCATAATATGGGCCCTTTAAATAACTTTAACTGTAGCTGTTTTCATTGACATTGCACATTTACAGAAGGGTTAACACTTTAGTCTTGAAGATGTGAGACAGGCCTCTACTTTGACAATGTTTGAATCCAGGCTCCAAATGGTTCTGTTTAGCTGTGCATATGACTGAAAGGTTTTTATTCTGCCTCTTCTCTTTTATTGTTAATTTTATGATGATTATTTATGTTTTGTTTTGTTTGTATTGTGATTTTAATGCCTTTCTTATTCCGCAAAGCACTTTGAATTATTTTGTGTACAAATTGTGCTATACAAATAAACTTGCCTTGCCTTTAGGGTTTTTGTCTGTATAAATATATATCACACTTCTACATTTGTTATCATGGCAGGCCTAGCGTCGGCTAACTTTCCTGTAACTGGAGTGTGTAACAGACGCACAAAGAGCTATTGTTTTCCTAATCGGCTTTAATTCCATCCTAATGCTACAGTTAATCCTGTTTTAATGTATTTACGGACACATAGTTTTCCCTTGTATTGTTTGGTTTTGGAAAACTGCTAATCTAAACCAGTGGTTCACAACCTTTTGTGTCTGGAGTACCACCCAAGATTTGTCTTACACTCCAAATACTTCCTTACTTGAGTACTAGGTAAATAAATCTGTTTTTCTATTTTCTACTTGTAGTCCTTCAAAATGTTCTTAAAGATATAATATTCTTCACTTTTTATATAGTGCTTCAAGTCCCACCTTCAAGACACTCAAAGCACTTTACATCAAGGAACCACTCACCCATTCACAGACACACATTCACACACCAGTGTACACAGACACTGGGAGTGAGGTGGGTTAGGTGTCTTGCCCAAGGACACAACGACAGCATTCACCTGTGGGAGCTGGAATTGCACCGCCAGCCTGTGGGTCAGTGGATCTGACCGCAGTGGATCTGACCGCTCAACCAATGATGTTTATGTAAACTATTGTTTACATTGTACTTTGCCATGAAATATCCAAAAGGTAAATGCACAAATGCATGCATTTTATTACTGACAATACTCAAGAACTCACTGTATTACAACAAAAAGCTGCATTTGAACAATATTAATTTTAACTGTCCCCCATCTGTATTAAATATTATTGGCCTGTAGAATGTTATGATGTCATCTGAATCCCAGCAACACTACACCTTTGCAATCTGAAATAATTCCAAGTACCACTGGTTGGGAAACACTGATCTAAACTAAAATATAACAGAGGTCAACAGTGAATATGATAGATATGTATAACCGTGATCTATTCTGAACCGATGTGCTCTGTGGGCCACGTGCAGAAGGCTGTTTAGTGTAACTCAATAGCTCACCGGCTTGACCATCACGTTTTTGATGACATAAAGGGGGGTCAGGTCCTTATATAGAGGCATGTTGTGGGGGGCTGTGTTCACACTGGCACTGCTGCGCTGGTCGTCCACATCTGTATTCACCGAGTCCGAGCCCGCCTCTGAACACAAACACACAGAAACCAGGGGTGGAAAGTAACTAAGTACAAATACTCACGTTACTGTAATTGAGTAGATTTTTGGGGTATTTACTTTTGGAGTGCATTTTTAAACCTGTACTTGTAAAGGTTTAAAAAGGTTTCTTTTTTAATGTTCATTTTATGATGATTATTTATGTTTTGATTTGTTGTATTGTGATTTATTGTCTTTCTTATTCTGTGAAGCACTTTGAATTACTTTGTGTACCAATTGTGCTATACAAATAAACTTGCCTTGCCTAATCGAGTAGAATTCTAGCATGTACTTGTAATAGTTACATTTTAAATCATAAAAATTACTGAGTAGAGTTAGTCCCAATTGTCCTAATGCCTCTGTCTCTGCTCATTTCTACACTTACATACTCACATAACAGCACTGCATTGCCTGCTCTGATTGGTCAGAGGTCAGAGAATATGCAAATTATAGTTTAAAACAACAGAATTCAGTTTCACAATGTTTTACTGATCAAGTTGCTTCTAAAATTGCATTAAAAAGTTGCTTCTAACTAATACTCTGAGTAGGGCAACACAATATATCATCATTGATTTATTTATTATTATTATTATTATTATTATTATTATTATTA
>KN474458.1:6573-24336 GCA_000787095.1 Periophthalmodon schlosseri
CTTAACCAGATTTGCCAGGTTTTAGTCATGTTAGGGCACTTTTCGATGCAAATTGCACTTCTACTTTTATGGAATTGTGGTTAGCAGTAAGTTAATTGAATATTTTTGAAAACTTGTGGCTAAGAATTCGGCTTGGAACTTGCTCAAGGATTCAAGTTTACTCAAGTTCATCAAATCTGTTTATAATTGACTATTTTCTTGTATAATAGGTGATTGTGGGATAGATGACCTGTAAAGTCGAGGTCACAAAGCCATAACTGGGCAATAGATACATAAACCAAACACAACAAAATGGCTTTTCGCTTGCCAACTTTTTGTGTTTTGCAGTGCATTTCTTTGATTACAGGACATTTGTACTAAAATGGTTGCATGCTTGTACTGGGTCTAATCTGATCAAATATCTACAGTGATGGTGAGAGCGTATTCTTTCATCCTGCTTATCTGCACTCAAAACTACTGATGAGGTCAGTGCAAGTTTCCATTGTATGTTTAGCTGTTGTGAGGTATCAGACATACTGTTGTAGTGTAATATACAGCATCTTTGACCCAAAGAATTCACCATGGCAACGGTAAACCAGAGGAAACTTGGAGGGACAGGAAGTCATGTGACTGTGGACAGGTTAACATCACATTTTAATATCAAACCTGAATTTAAGTAATACGTAAATGAATAATTAGGATGATGCATAAAAATGCATTTTTACATGTGTGCTTTTGTAGCTCAGTAAATATTATTTTAAAACTTTAATTTCACAAACCATCACTTTGCACAAATTGCACTAAAATGCCTGATATACATTTGAGCATTGTACTGTACTTTTATATGTGACATGAAATACATGAAATTGACATTAACAAAATTGACATTAAGCAACAATTAACTAAATTGATCTATTTGCCTGATATAAAACCAATAATCTTGACTAAAGTTATCATAAGCAGTGAGTTGTGTTATATTATAAATTACAAATTGAAATAAATCTATAAAAGTAGAAAATAAATTCACTCAAAGTTAAACCCTTAGTTAAACCCTTAGTTTTAAACAGGCCATTTTTGGCTAACTATGTGGCTGAACAACATAACTCTCTCATAACACTTCACATCTCGCATCTTGCAAATTACCTTGTTTTACTTTCACCAGGACAAGTGTCATTTATTTGTGCCACCACTCTCAAAGAAAAGATGTCATTTAGATGCGTACAATGTTTTTGCACTGTAAAATACACATGAATACATATACAGTTGAAACCAGAAGTTAACATATACTATATAAAAAGGCACAGATGATTTTTTTTTCTCACTGTCTGACATGAAATCAGACTAAACGTTTCCTGTTTTAGGTCAATTAGGATTACCAAAATTATTTCTGTTTGCTAAATTCCAGGATAACGAGAGATGGATTTTTTTTTTAGACAATTTTTCATTACTTTCTTCAAAGTCAGAAGTTTACATACATTTCAATAGTATTTGGTACCATTGCCTTTAAACTGTGACTTGGGTCAAACATTTTGGATATTCTTCCACAAGCTTCTCACAATAGTTGGCAGGAATTTTGGCCCATTCCTCCTGACAGAACTGGTGTGACTGAGCCAATTTGTAGGCTGCCTTGCTCGCACATGCTTTTCAGGTCTGCCCATACATTTTCAATAGGATTGAGATCAAGGCTTTGTGATGGTCACTCCAAAACATTGACTTTGTTATCCTTAAGCCATTTTGTAACCAGTTTAGCAGTATGCTTTGGGTCATTGTCCATTTGGAAGACCCATTTGCGCCCACAAGCTTTAACTTCCTGGTTGATGTCTTGAGATGTTGCTCCAGTATTTCCACATAATGTTCTTTCCTCATGATGCCATCTATGTTAAGTGCACCAGTCCCTCCTGCAGCAAAACAACCCCACCACATGATGCTGCCACCCCCATATTTCACAGTTGGGATGGTGTTCTCAGGCATGCAAGCTTTTTCCTCCAAACATAACAATGCTCATTATGGCCAAATGTTTCGTCCCACCACAGGACCTGTCTTCAAAAATTAGGGTTTTGTCCCTGTGTGCATTTGCAAACTGTAATCTGACTTTTTTATGTTTTTTTTGGAGTAATGACTTCTTCCTGGCAGAGTGGCCTTTCAGCCCATGTCGGTACAGTACTTGTTTCACTGTGAATAATGACACACTCTTACCAGCTTCAGTCAGCGTCTTCACAAGGTTTTTTGCTTTTGTTCTTGGGTTGATATGCACATTTCGGACCAAAGCACATTCATCTCTGGGACACAGAACCCGTCTCCTTCCTGAGCGGTATGGTGGCTGGACATTCTCATGGTGTTTATACTTGCATTTTAATTGTTTGAACAGATAAACGTGGCACCTTCAGGCATCTGGAAATTGCACCTAAGGATGAAACAGACTTGTGCAAGTTCACAGTTCTCTTCCTGATATCTTGGCTGATTTCTTTTTACTTTCCCATGATGTTAAACAAAGAAGCAGTGTGTTTCAGGTGAGCCTTCAAATACATCCACAGATGTGTCTCTAAATCAGAAGCTTCCAAAGACAGGACATCATCATTTGGGTTTTCCTAAATTGTTAAAAGGCATGGTAATCTTACTATATGTAAGCTTCTGACTTTGAAGAAAGTAATGAAAAATTGTCAAAAAAAAATCTTTTTCTCATTATTCTGGGATTTAGCAAATAGAAATAATTTTGGTAACCGTAATTGACCTAAAGCAAGAAAAGTGGAGTATGATTTCATGTCAGACATTGAGGAAAAAAAAAAAAAAAAAGCATATGTGTCTTTTATATACAGTGTATGTAAAGTTCTGGTTTCAACTGTATATTTATTCATGTGTATTTTACAGTGCAAAAACATTGTACTCATCTAAATGACATCCTTTCTTTGAGATTGGTGGCACAAATAAATGACTCTTGTCCTGGTGCAAGTAAAACAAGCTAATTTGCGGCTCCATTCTCATTTCAGCTTTCTACATTTTTACACCTGAAAATTTGGAAAACCATCTCCTGTCTTTTTCTTCACCCCTGTTGCTAGTCAACATAAAATCAAATTCTTATTTTTGTTCATGTACTCTTTTATGGTAACAAGTGGAAAATATGCAGCCTGACGCAAAATCAACCACTGTAACAGGAGGGAGGGCATGGTTATGTTTGCAGTGTTGTTGCAATTGAAACACTCCCATAATACTGGAATTCCACAACTAGTGTCTTCTGGCAAAAACAAACCGGTTGTTACCTTTTATGCAACATTGTCAGTAAAAGTTGTCTGGAAGTTTCAAATTATGCGGAGGAAGAGGAAGTAAGGCCATTTAATTCTTCAAAACAGAATGTAAGCTAATGAGGAACTACACAACGTTGATAACACCTTATCAACGTTGTGTAGTTATAGAATTTATTTCTTCACCTTAACCTCTGTGACTGTTTTTTTTTTTTTTTTTTTTAACCATTGTAGTGTTAGTGCATGCTTGCTGTTATAGGAATACAATGTTGTCTCATACCATTGATAAAAATAAAATAGTGTTTTTGTATGTTTGAGGAAAATACTAACTTCTTGCACACAATACTGGATATTTTAAATTTGTGATTTGTCTGAGTTGGGAAAAAATACAGTCAATGGCTGTAGTCATTTAGTTGCTTAGGCGATTCATTGATCGATTGCGTCTTAGTTGACCAAAACTTGTAATAATCGAGTAATTATTTTATTTAGATTATAAGGAGTTGTATGGGACAACAGCATCAACAGCAAGGTATGTAGTGAGTTAGTTGATTTGTGAAGTGAATTATGGGTTTAATCTGTATTTCATACAGATACAGTTTCTGTATAAATAGTCGATTTTGTATGAAGTCCTGTTCTCTTGTGAGCGCAGTTTTGGTCAGATACGTGGCCAGATGTAATACTGGTAGTTGTGAGAGCTTTTGTCGCTCTCATTTTTAGTTGAGTAATTGCTCGACAGGACATGTCTTTAGTCAACCAAGAATTTTGACTATAGACCTAGTATCACCAATCATTGCCATTGGTCAAGGTCATGATCTATTGTACAGGATGACACAAGTATAAGAGTCATGTTTGTATGTTTTTCCTGTGTCTGGGTTTGTTTTCTCCACCAACCTAAACATGCTCAATAAGCTAAACATCCAAGCTAGATACTCTTGACCAAGATCCCATAGCTCTAGAGCTGGCAAAGCGTTTCCTTAGGTTGCTCTTATAAGAGAAATGCAATTTTCTTATGGGCTTGAGTGCTCAGGAAATTTTCACCTACTCCTTATCTCTGCCCATTTTTTTTTAACTAAAAATCAGACTTTGGGTCATATGTAAGGTTCAAAAATGTCATATAGCAACTTTTCAACAACAAAAACATGTAAATGAAAATCTGCTGCTTGCTATGGTGAAATGCCACTATGAAGGGTGTACTACTGAACTACTTGTGTATATAGTTTAATGGTAAATACTAAATGCCAGACAAAATGTTTTCTTTAATCATCAGTGCAATCTTCTAATTAGGGCCATAACAAATGGGAAATAACATAATCTACACAGGGCCCTAAACAGATTGCCGCTCATCTGTAGCCCTAGAAGCTCCAGTAACATCAGCTGAGCTTGTTTTGGGGCAGAGCGCTGTCACCACCTGCCTCCTAGGAGCAGGGGTGTCATTTGCCGTGTCTCAATTCGACGGTTGCACACTTTGTTGGCTGCATTTGAAGGGCACTTTAGTCACTTCCGGCACAACAAGGCCTGTCCCATTTCATGCACCCCATGAATGCAGCCGACAAATGTGCCCTGCGTTTCCAGCGTTTCCATGGAGATCGGCCGTGAATGAAGCGTGCATCTGAGCAGACTTTGCGCACTTCTGTATCCCATCATACACTGCGCGTGACTTCTACTACGGGAGAAGCAAGGTATATTTTCTTAAAGTTATGTAATACTAGCTACAATTGAGAAGAAATCACCTATATTTGCCTATTGATATTCAAAGGGAAAGATTAATTCCTACAGTAAAACTGTAATTATTTCGGAGTCCATTTTAAACGTTTAGCTCATGAGTCAGCGGCCGTATAGCTCATTAGTCAGCAGCCGTCACGATTGCTAGGTGACGTAACGTAAGCGACGTAATGTAAGCAACGTAACATAAGCACACAGACAGTGGTTGACGTACGCTCTGTGATGTAGGCCTGCAACGGTAACTAAGCACACAGACAGTGGTTGACGTACGCTCTGTGATGTAGGCCTGTCCCATTTTGGCACGGCCTTTGCAGTCCACGGAGGCTACATGGAGGAGCACCCTTCGTCTGCCAGGCCCTTTGAAGGGCCCTCCGAAGTGCGCAATCGTCGAATTGAGACACGGCAATTGAGTCTATATCAATAGTATTCAGCAGCACAGCTTTTTCCTCCCTCCAGAGCAAATGTAATCACATGTTCAGCTGCTTATTTATTTTAATTTGGCAGTGGTAAATTGTTGTTTTTGCAAAGTTTCATCAAGAATTCTATTTTATTCTTGCTCAAAACCTTGTCTGGTCACTTTCATCTCATTCAAATGCATTTTACAGCTCTGATCTAGTCAGACTTTTAATTAAATCTCTGCCACTCTGTGCTCTGATGAATGGTTGAATAAACAGTTGAAAGGGGGAAGGTTTTTCAGTTTGACATTTAATTAGAAAATCCTTATTATTCAGGATACAGCCTACTGATTGTAGTTGCTAGCTATTTATATAAAGGAAAGGCATCTAGCATAAATCACCTGCCTGATAATTGTGTGACCGTGCTACCCTAATAAGAAAAAGCAAAAGGCTATTCCCTATTTTTGGTCCACTTTCTGCACATTAATTAACTTCTAGGGGACACATGTTTTTTTTCTTTTATAGTTATAATCTATGAAACCCAGTGTTGGGCAAGAGTCTTTAAAAAGTAATTAGTTACAGTTACACGTTACTTTTTCCCCCAGAGTAATTGCATTAGTAACTGCGTCACTGGGTGATGAAAGTAACTAATTACTAGATAAAGTAACTATTAAATTACCAACTAAAATACTCAAAAATACACTCCAGCTGCTTTTGCCAAGTAAAAATGAGCTATATTCAGCTTTATTTGTCCTGCAAATCACCAAATGCACCCAGAGCCAGTGCTATAAGCCATTTTTATCCACAGAGCTCACAGAGCTCAAAAGCACCCAAAATGGACTCTCAAGTGTATGGCCGCCTCGCTTCGGTCTTGTTTACTTCCCAAAACAAAGGGAAAAAAATAGCTCTCTTGTCTCATTCTGAGGAGCAGCAGAGTCTGATCTGTCACTGCTGCTGAGACTCAGTAAAATAATGAGCCCCTTACATGCATGACAGTAACTATAACAGCATTACAGCAGAGGAAAATAACTTGATTACTGTACTCATTACTGATGATATGGATATGGTTCACTTGGCAAAAAGGTCTACTGGTATAATCCTGCTTTAGGGTTATTGTGTCACTGGTGAAAGTAGTTTCAATATTGTGTATATGTTGTGTGTCGAGATTTTTTTTCGGTAGCAATATATCGTACTATAAAATGTGTTATAGTGACAGGTCTAGTGGTGAAAACGGGGGTTGATAGGAGCAATGGTGTCTTGAATATAGGAGACTAAAGATTACTCAAACATGCATGACTCTAAATACAACTTTTAGAGGTAAATGAGAAGGGAATACAATTACAACATGGTTAAAGGCTCTTAAAAGTCAATTCAGCATATGTCCCCTTTAATTAACTTGGTTAGTTACTTTCTGCTTGTACTGATATAATGACTTTTGACTCACTAGGATTAAAACAGGACTCTGTTGTTAAGTTGAAATGTCCTCTTTGTGAGAAATATCCTGGACCTATGGAAGCCTCAAAATATCCTTTCTAGCCTTTATTTTATTCATGCAAAACCCCACTCACTGAGTGTTGTGATTTTGTGCGTCCCTACCTCACTTCTCCCATGTGTTTGTGTTCAGGAGCCTGTTCGCCCGCAGAGTGAAGGACACACGGCCAGTGGAACAGAGGGATCCAGGCTGGAAGCTCTTTGGAAAGGTCCCACCACGAGAAGGACCCATCAAAGACCCCAAGAAAATCCAAAAGGTACATTTGAACTTGGTGTGTATGTGGCATCTCAGGGGAGCCTGTCGTACTGCGCTGAACTCCAGAACAAAGGTATTTAGGGTTTGATTGACACACGGGGTAAAGAGGTAGGGGCTTAGGGGGAGATGCTGCCTGCAGCAGAGGACACAGGTGCATTGAACTGCTTTTTTAACACACTGACTTGTCCTGTCATCTAAACATTTAAAAAAGAATGCTTTATTGAAACAACTGATGTTTTGGAGCGCCTATAAAGAGGGTGAAACACACACTGAAGAGACTGTCTAATTCCCATATTACTTTGTGCACCCTTGTGCACGCGGAGGTTTTAGTGGAAAGGACATGTCGGCACTGCGGTCTGCTAGTGCTTGTGTGGGGGGGACATGGGGAATACGAAGATGTAGCCACACGTACGTGGAGGTAGTGCTGGGTGATATGGAAAAAATCATAGATCACCATATGGATTATTTTATATCACGGTAACGATATATATCACGATATACCACAATAAAGTATGTTTTCAGTTATTCTCTGAAAAGTTTGACAAAAATTTCATTGCTTACTTTTCGTTATACTTAATTTTTCTCATACGGCCTTGTGCGAAAGACTGTTTTATCTTCAGCTGGCTATGGTTTTTCTTTTCTTTTCTTTATTTTGATCGTCTTTGCTTGTAGTGCACAAACACACACACACATCTTTATTCCCCTCTAATGATCACAACACATTTTAAAATTACAATACTCAAATAAATTGGGTATGTTTCCCACACGCTTGTGACTCACAATTCAATCACTCACACAATCATCAAAATCATGCTCACATTTCAATTAGATTTTGTGTCTTTTTCTGGGAAAATAAAGTCAAAATGAAGTTCCACCAACCCTGACTTCCTCAAACTCTCTCTCCTCACAGCTTCTTACTTCTCTCCGAGCCTCTGAGCCATGTCTCTGAAAAGTGAGTACTACGTACACCAGCTTCAGACTTTGCGTGGATGTGCGCAATGTTTCACGTTGTTTTTTTTATAAATACCAACTTTGATGTGACGAGCTGCGTATGCGCATTTCTGACCTCGTTTTGTGCGTATAAATGAGGCCCCTGATCCAGCACACACAAAGTTTAGACATAAGAAACAGCACTCTGACCACACCACAGTACACTAGGGCTGTCGTAGTTAAAGAATTTCCCTTGCCGTAACTTTACATGCCTCAGCACCACGGTGTGTGCGGTATAGCACACAGGCCCATAATAATACTTGTAAATTGGGGTTGTACTTGAAAAACACTATATAAAACAACAGCCAGGCATGAGCGACAAACATGCACATCTGCACGCATCAGAAAAAGCCATTTCTGTTCACTAAATGTAGTTTTAGAGACGAGTTACGAGAATACTATTATGTTATGTTATAACGCTGTCCTAACTCATGTGGGACTCTCAGCCCTTGTGGACACTTGTCAACTCCGCAGGCAGAGTGCAGGTTATCAAGGGCTGAGTCAAACTTCATGTGGGTTTAGCACTGCCCGATGAATAGATTTGCATTCAGTCTGCCACCCCTCCAGTAAGTAACACGTAAAGCTCGTACACACATGATAAACCCATCTGCTTGAGACTAGAGCCCTCTGACTGAAGGGACACACTAGAATTTAACTTTAGCACCAACGCAGCTTTTCTTAAAGGGGCGGAGGCACATTTTCCTCTCACCACTGTTCTTCGATACGTATCCCAAACATCTCTGCAGCTTAGAGCTGCGTAAACATGCTGCGGTTACTGCAGTCACTTTGATTGGTCATACAGCGGTACTGCAATATTGCGCTTACTGTGACAGCCATACAGTACACACTACATCAAGTGTATATTTGTACTCTGGATTATTCCTTAAACTTCTCTTGCTTTACTTGATTGAACAGATGTTGGCAAAATACTTTTGTGTAAGTAAGTTCAATTTCTTAGTGTTTTATTGTATTGTTTCTCAGGAAGAGAAATGTGGATTTAAAAAAGCCATATTACAGTTTGCAAATGCACACAGGGGCAAAGTCCTTCATTTTTGGAGACATGTCCTGTGGTCTGACGAAACTAAAATTGAACTGTTTGAGCATCGTTATGTTTGAAGGAAAAAGGGGGAAGCTTGCAAGCCTGAGAACACCATCCCAAGTGTAACTGGACAGGGGTGGCAGCATCATTTTGTGGGGTTGTTTTACTGCAGGATGGAAAGGTGGAAATCCTGAAGCAACATCTCAAGACATCAGCCAGGAAGTTAAAGCTTGGGTGCAAATGGGTCTTCCAAATGGACAATGACCCAAAGTCACACTGCCAAACTGACTTTGTTATGCTTAAGACGCTTTGTAACCAATATTTTGGAAAGGCCATCACAAATCCCTGATCTCAATCCTATTGAAAATGTATGGGCAGACCTGAAAAGCATGTGTGAGCAAGGCGGCCTACAAACTTGGCTCAGTCACACCGGTTCTGTCAGGAGGAATGGGCCAAAATTCCCCCCAACTATTGAGGGAAGCTTGTGGAAGAATATCCAAAACTTATGAAGTCATACAGTTTAAAGGCAATGGTACCAAAGCTAATGAGATATATGTAAACTTCTGACTTTGAACAAAGTAATGAAAATTTGTCTAAAAAGAAATCCTTCTCTCATTAATCTGGCATTGAGCAAATAGAAATAATTTTTATAATCCTAATTGGTAGACAGAGTAGGGTTTTCAGTGCTCTTGTGGTGATGTCAGGAAGGTTTCATTGCCTTGTTAGCTAGCGTTTCCCCGCATATTATGCGGAGCAGACTCGGCGCGTGAGAGTCACCTGTAGCAACAAACCCATATTTAAAGTAGGGCTCCTGGTAGTGTCTGTTAAATTTAGCTTTCTTTTTCTTGAAGGTCGTAGGCTCCTCTTCTGGCTCCTCAGTTGGCCTTTTATCCTTTGCACAAAAGCTCCCCAAACACTTTTGTTTTGGGCTCATTTTGCTAGCTTGTGGGTCTACTTTTGGGCAACGTGTCTGATACGTTATATGTAATACGTCATCGCGGAGGACAAGAGCATATCTAGTACAGACATAATATACTTGCCATTATATCAAAAGGATTTCTGTGGCGATTTCCTATTAGGATTTTCATTTTATATCTACGGACAAGCTTATTAGCGTGTCATGAGGGACAGGCGAAAGTTACATCGGAGAAGATGCGGTCGCTAATACATTATTATTTACTGTTTTTGTGCAGTCCGGTAGCAAATGCGTAACGGACCGGTATCGGTCCCCAGCCTGGTGGTTGGGGACCACTGGCTTATGAAGTCCATGAAGTTCTACAGAGACTTCTGCTCCTGAACCTCTGTGCACAGCATCTGTAAATCGGGGCTGTATCTTTACGCAGGACTGTAAGCTGTCGTCTGTGAGGCGTGAGCAGTGTTTGTTTTTAACATAGTTCCGCGAGTGTGATGCTTATTTTGAGCGAAGAAAAATAATAAAATATAATTTTATTTTAATATTTCAAGATCACAATAATCTTCCAATTTAAACTACAGTTGTAAAAAAGAACTAACACAAATAAAATACATTACAATTAAATACTTTATTAAATAATTTATTTTCCCAAGCCATGTGGAGCCGCAGTATAAGGATGAAAGAGCCACATGCGGCTCTGGAGCCACGGGTTGCCGACCCCTGCACTAGAGAATTTAAATCTTAACCTGAAGACCCCTTGAGTCTGGCTGTGAGCAGTGGCAGAGTGACTAAATACTGCTCCTTTGTGTGCGACACAGATAATGCATGTTGGCAGATGTGGGGGGCTTGTGGCTAGCAGGACACTAAAATCTCCTTGCGCCATTTGGGGAGCAGTAGTGAACTCTCCTCTAGTGAACCAAACCTGGGACAAGATGACAGTGTTGGAGCCTCCACAGACCCGCTATTGTCCTTAGGCTGACGGGAAACCACTCTACTCTGCTATTTGTGCACACACCATAGACTATATATATAAATGGACATAGCTAACCTGCTAGCTGCTGCGTTCCAAATAGGAAGTGAGCATGGGCGCACTTCCGTCTCCGTCGACTCTGGCTCCATTTCACTTTACACTGGAAAACTGTCACCCTTCTCTCCGAAACTGCTGCTGTCAGGCTTGCCATTTTGTTCTTAAAATGTTTGTGTTTACCTGCTTTACGTGATTTTGATATTTTTATTTGCTATTGCAAATCAGGTGCCTTCTCTCCCTGCGGTTGCTCCTGCTAGCATTAGCAACAGGTTTCACTGACAGAGTTGCTAAGCGCCTACTCCCTGCTAAACCGGCGGTGTGGGCGGGAAGGGCCGTTACCTTCAACAGCATCACTCATGATGGAAGCCAAGTTGGATATTAGGAATTCCGACCATGAGTATCATAGCAACCAAAGAGTAGGGCTGGGTATCACCAAGAAGTTGCCGATACGATACGTACCTTGATACGCAGGCCACGATACAATACGTATCTTAATACAGTGCATTTTTGATACGATACGATCCGATAGGATATATTTCAAATCGATCCGATACGATTCAGAAAATAATAAAAGCTTTCAGCCTCTTTCATCAACCCCATTTTCACAAAAAAGGATCTCACAACGTAACTATTAAATCATTGTTGTGATTCTAAAATCAAATGCTGCATTTATATTCACACATAGAACGTTCATTAAACCTAGAATAATACTGATTTGGCTTCTGGCAGAGTATGTGGCATTGTGCTCACGTGACCCAACAGACGGCCGACTACAAGTAGTTTCAAAGCACGCTGTGATGCAAAGTTGAGCGTATGGGCAAAGCACGCTCATATTAGTGCCGTTGTCTGTCACAATAGCTGGGTCTTTGCAAGTGATGTCCTATTCCTCAAGAGTAGAGCTGAGTAGCTCCGCAGTGTTAGTCCTTGTGTGACCTCCCAGTGTTCATTGACAAAATAGCTTGTAATGGTACATACGATTCCATGGCACAGGACGTCCAGCCATCACAAGTAAGAGCCACTCTCGGTGCTGCATTTAGGCTGGTTTTAACGGCATCCTTCACCCTCAGGTTGCGGGACCACTACCTCTGTCAGATGTTTACGTGTGGGAATCACATATCATTGCTCTAATGTGTTTATCATAAGGCGAAAGCCTGGGTTCTCCACGACTCTGTACGGACATAGACCTTGGCAGATATTATGCACAATAGTGCATTTTTCTATTTTCGCTTCTTTTACACACTTCTCTCTTCTCTTCCGGGGGAATATTGATACTAGAAAACAGAATCGATACTATATTGATTTTAATAATATCAATATATATCTGTATTGATTTTTTTAGCACACCTCTACCAAAGAGTCATACTCACTTAGTCCACTTCTTTTTGCAGTCTGGGGCACACACTAAACCTGTATATGCTGCTGTTTACTCAAAGACCATGAGGCTTTTAATTGCCCCACTCCCTACAATACAAGTTTGTGTGCTTGCAGCTATACACTGCCAAAAAAATATTTTCCTTTTTATGACATCCTTAAAGCTCATGGCAATGTGAAACCTGTTCCCCCCCGGCCTTCAGACTCATCTGTGCTCTGTCAGGACAAAGCTGGCACACTATCAGACTGCAGTAACATATATAGCATCTAGTGGTGAAATGTGAAAATGCAACGGGGCTAAGCAAGCCGTCTAATTACAAATGGTTTGGTTTGTTTTGTTTTTTTTTCTTCCCATTGCAGCTTTATTACTCCACTGCCAGTTACAATTGATCTTCTCTTCTTCAGCCAAATAGTATGGCTATTAAGTCAGTAGTTAGGTGTGGTAATCAAAAAAGCTTAGATTTACTCCAAGATAAAAAAAAAAATGTGATTGCATGTCATTTAAACATAGATATTCTTTTCGCGGTGTATGTTTGCATGGTTGGCCTCGTATTATCTGTGTAACCTAATATTGAACTGTGGAGTTGGCTTACCAGGCTATGGTTTCAGGATTTGTCCTACTCTGATGTGGCTGGTTGGAGGCGGGGACATGGGAGCTCCATTCTTTAATTGCTCAAGTTCTTGTGAAACAAACTGCCTCTCCCATCCAGAACACAACCTTCACATATTATTTATACCTTTCTGAGCTGCGCCAGTGAATGAAAAGAACAAGTTCTGTTCTCTCTCTCTGCAAGACATTATATTGACAATATAGGTTGAATATTCTGTAGGACTGTATTGTTCAGGTAATTTAAAGCTGTAATGTAATGTATAATGCAGTTAATATAACAATATATTGCAAATGTAGTTTTCTTTTCAGAGTTCAAAGTCCTGGTTCTCTAACTCAAATAAATTACGTTTTGCCTGTAAATTTAACTGATGATGGATGCAGAATTTATCATTCCAAAATGGGACTAGATGCTAGTCCCAGCCCCAACAGAAAAGTGAAGCATTAAATGATTAGTTTTACTGTTCCTGATTTAATACATCAGAATTAGAATTAGGTCTGTCTGGTTGCTATGATCTTAATTAATCTATATTAACGATTAGTTTTTGTGCATACACATCTGAACTGGAAATGCAATGCTTTTTATTTGTCAGAAAATGTCAGTGTTTAATCTCTGCTGTACATTGATTTTTTTTTTCCAAAACTAGTGATAAAGCAGAGTTTAAACCCCCGTAGAATTTAATGTATCTGATCAGGGACAATGCACCAAAGACATTAACCTTATAAAAAAAGAAAATGTCATGTGCCAGGCTTTAGTAAAAATGGTAGTTTCCACTTGTAGTCCCTGGACAGATTACAACCAATTTAAAATTTGTACTGCTTGAGCAGTTCATACAAAAAAAAAGAGACTTGCATCTCATTTAAAATATTCCCACTATCAAACTGTACTTTTCACACACAGCACACTCGCAGACCTATAGCACACCTTTAGCACACCTCTCTGTATAGCTCAGCCTTCTCCTGCCTGCCTTGCAACCTGATCCAGTCCTCTGAGCTCGATTGGGCGTGTCTCCCAGGCCACCTCCATGCACTCCGAGCCTCTCTCCTCTCACTCACGGATACCACTCTCTTGCACACTTCATCCCCACATCCCCACCAGAGCAGACACCCAGGGGAGGGGAGAGAGAGGGGGCTGCTAGCAACATGCCGCGATCTGGGCTCCGGCGCGGGGTGTGTCCCTCTGTCTGCTACCCCTTCCTCGCCTCCTCCACCTCCTGCTAAGGGCGTCCGGTTGCCAAGAGGGGAGCCCAGGGAGGCAGAGATGACGCTAGGCTAGGTGGATTTGACATTACCCCATGCTGCCGGAGGAATCATCAGCTTTCATGGTAAGTTGGATGGGGGGAGGGAGAGCTCGTTGCGTGTCTGTCTCCTGATTGCATCGGAGCATCGGATCACAAAAAAGGAGGAAGAGGATCAGATTTCACACAACAGGCTTGTTTGACGCATTGTGGCAGGTATTTAGACAGGGGATTAAGGTTGACAATGCCTTTCCACTGTAGAAAGATAGATTTGTAGTGTGTTTATTCAATGACAGATTGCTGGCTAACCTAGATATTAGGTTTCCAGCATGGCACGACCAAAGCACATGTGATGCGTGCGGTGTGGTGGCTCTGTCTGTATCTGATCCCTTTTCTGGAGCATGGCGAGGGAATTCCCACAGTTGACCAGTTGAGGTTCCTTAACAAATAATATTTTAAGCTGCACAATGTTACTTTTCTAATTGATGGTCTGTCACCTCCTTGTCTCCTTGTATATCTTATTATTATACTTGGAATGCATAAAATGTATAAAAAGTGTTTTTATTGGTCAAAAGTAGAATGAAAGATGTGCATTGCTACACTGAGTGAGGATGCCTCTCCACAGATCTGACCTGTGCCTTGGCTTGGTGGCACCACCCTCTATCAAAAAAGTATGCAGTGCACCTGTAATATAGGTTAACCAAGAATAACTTTTTATGTTATTTTTTGCAACTTGCAAACTACAGTACCATTTGATGATCAACATTCTATTATACAGATATTGAGCATTTAATAATCAGAATGAATGATGAATGTTCAGGATAAGTTAGCAGTTTTTGACTTGTTCATAAGACAGTTAAGAATTCTAAGTACTAATAATCACATCATACCTTTCTACGTGAAATTTGTACTGACCTTACTTACTTTAGATGTTGAAGTCCATTTGGCTCTAATCTCCAGTTGACCGTGCTCATTTGACAGTGAATAGTCTGAGCGCATTGGCACAGGGCTAATCCTTTGTCTGTGGAGATTCTCTTGAGTGGGCAGCCAAGTCTGAGCCATGTTTCTGAATCATCATAGATCTGTGTCCTGCCAGTCGATTTAATCAACTAAAAAGGGGACGTGGCAAAAACTGTCTAAAACTATTGTGCATTTCTATCAAAGTAGTCACTCACAAGACTACACCTGCACTTCATGCAAAACAACTATTTATACAGACAAAAAACTACCAGGGAAAAATGTATTTAAACAGATTAAACTGAATCATGAGTCTAATCTGTTTTTTACATATAAATACCAAAAAAATACAAAATCTTGAGCATCTTACACCCTCACTAACTTCTGCTTTCTGCTCTTGTCCCTTAGAAATACCAATAATTGTGAGATATAGGGCAACGTTGACTGATTAATCGACTAAATAACAAAAGGCCGTAAATATAACGGTTATTCAAGCCTCATTACTGACAGACAATGTTGAAGATTTATCGCATTTTCAGCTAATGTAACATTCATATTACAAACCTGATGTACCATTTTTAAATATCATATATTGGTTATTTACAATCTAAATTCAAATGCCTAGACCATTGCTTCTCCAGACCTCCTTTTTGAACCTGATTTGTGACCATTGCTGTTACCAGGCGCCCGCTCATTGCATTATTGTTCAAAAATAAACCCTGTGTTTCTGTTGTGTATTTAAACCAAAAAAACTCCCAATGATAACAGTATTTTTTCAAAAATAAAAACTTCCAAATTATTATGCACAACAGAGTTTCAAACCATGTTATTTTTGTAAAGAACTGAAAATGGTAATTTATTTTTCAGTTCGAAGCATCAGCATATTACTGAAATCAAAAGCTATTTCAATCAAAACATCTTAACAGGTCAAGTTACATTTTAACATAGGACCCCTTATTTGACAGGAGACTGAAAATGACAGAGGTCATTTTCACACCTTCAGGGACCCTAAAGGGGCCGACCAGCTCTCTCCCCATGATTCTGGCCCAAACCATGACTCCGACACATCCTTGCTGATGGCCCAGCCTTGTTGGGACATGGTGGCTGTTCACCCACCATCCACCACTCCATCCATCTGGACCATCCAGGGTTGCACTCATCAGTGAACAAGACTGTTTGAAAATTAGTATGTATTGATGTATTTCTGGGCCCACTGGACCCGTTTCTGCTTGTGAGCATTGATTAAGGGTGGCCAAATAGAAGGTTTATGCATAACTGCAAGCTTCTGGAGGATCCTACACCTTGATGTTCGCGGGACTCCAGAGGCACCAGCAGCTTCAAATACCCGTTTGCTGCTTTTTAATGGAATTTTAGCAGCTGCTCTCTTAATTCGATGTATTTGTCTGGCAGAAGCCTTCCTCATTATGCCTTTATCTGCACGAATCTGTGTGTGCTCTGAATCATTTACAAAGCTCTTAATAGTACCATGATCACGCGTGAAGTTTTCGTGAAATATCTAAGATTTCATACCTTGTTCAAGGTATTCAGCTATTTCACGCTTTTTGGCACTAGAGAGATCCTTTTTCTTTCTCATATTACCTGATGTCACTGATACTACTACAAGCATTGTTTATTAGTTAGTCTACTACAACTAATACTTTTCTACTGGTACTGCTACTTAAAGAGACACCACTTTTAGCAATAAATACACAAATTAAAATCTCCTGCTTGCTATGCTGAAAGGTGAAGAAGTGAGAGAAGCATTAGAGAGGCTGAGGAGGCTGATGGTTCTGCTGCTGCGGTGCATGTGATTGATTTTAACATGGGAGATATAGAAAAAAACATCTTAAAGACCTTTTAGACTTCTGCCATTATAGCTTACTAACTTTTACTTCAAATAGCCTCCCTCTTCTTGTATTAAATATTTATTACACTTACAAAAACACCAAAACACAATATGTAAAACTGAAACAAAAAGCAAATACTCAAAACATAAAAATTGACAAAAGCTCTCCCTTTGCTCCTGCATAGCCCCACCTGTCTGATGCTTCTACACGAACTACTGCTACTGTTACTACTTTCACCATATCACCCCCTCATCTACTGTGAAAACCATAACTGACACTACAACTACAACAACTTCCCATTGCAAAAAATCATACTGTTTTTGCATAATAATCATGAACCATAAAATAAAATATTAACAATAGACAGTCCTATATTCTGTAGATGGTACTATATGCGATTTTCATCCCGTACTTCCTCTACCTCTCATTTCACAGTTCACCTTGCTGGTATCTTTGCATTGCTACTGGACTCCAGCCAAACTCCTCCTTTTACTTTACCCCTCTCATCACCAATGCTGTTTGCAGCGTCCAGCATTTCCCAGCATGCAAAGCGCTAGCTAGCCTTTAATATGAAGTCCCTGCTGTTCCCATGGGTAGGGTGCACACAGCCCTTAATAGAACTTAGAAGGTAGTGTATATATTACCTGGGGGAAAAAAAAAACAAAAACTGTGTGTGTGTGTATATATATATA